>JAODAL010015360.1:0-84158 GCA_025379985.1 Phyllomedusa bahiana | reverse complement strand
TGATGAGACACAGACACACACTATCATGAAAGGAAAGGGCTGTAACAGGGAAGGGGTGTTCTATGTAAAACGAGGTCATGTGATTTTTCCAGCCCATCACAAACCATACATCTCCCAGGTCATGGAACGTTCGCACACCCAGACTCACCCTGCTCTCTCTGATAAGCTGATTTGCCTGCCGCCAAAATGACAGGAAGCGCTGAAAGTGGCGCGATATTAATAGTTGATGCGCAGATTTTACCAAAATTATCGCCTGTGATCGAAAAAACTCGTCACATAAAAAACCGTGCCGATTTCAACTTTGTCGATAATAATCGACTCACCACTAACTTCATACAATCCATTATATTTCACTTAGATAATTTCGAATGGCTTTTATTTCATTATCTACTGCTCTGTTGTCCTTTTTAAATCTCTGATACTACTACGACTATCTGTGACCACCCGCTTGAGAACAGGATTTATTGTCGATACTGTATTGTTTTTATAATTTTATATTGATTATATAATTTTATATTCATTTTATAAACGATTTTAATTTTTATATTGCGTTTTCTATTATACAATTTCTATATAATTACTGGTAATTTATTTAATCTAATGGTATTTTCATAAGGTTCTGTTTATATTATTTTAGTGGTATTAGTTGTGAAATAATTGATATTTTTTGGCCTATTGGCAAGTAGAGTTCTTCTGTGGCAACTTCGGACTCATAGTTAGAGATGGGCGAATTGATTCTAACGAAGTGGAATTCATTTTAGATTTCGGATACTGCGGTTCTGACCGAAGTTGAAGTTTGGGGGACTTCGGTCCGTGAACGCACAGTGTGCTTTTGATTGAATAAAAATGGCTGCGCGCACATGGCATTTACTGGGGCAAGAACTCTGGGAGGAAGAGGGCATCAGCCTGCATGACTGTGCAGCGATGAAGCCAATCAGAGACCGGAGCGGTGGGGAATCTTGTGACGTCACCGCACTATATAAGTCGGGAGGGCGACGCTGGGAGCTCACATCCTCTCACTGTACTGATCCGGGGAGTGCTGCTGTGGGCTGATAGCTCTTACTGAAGAACTGATTTTTATACCGCGATTTTGTGTTGGGTATCTCAGCTTGTCTCAGAGACTGCTTTCTCTTAACGTTCTATTTCTGATTTTTTGGGTATTGGATCTGAAATCCAGTGATGCCGCTTCCCTGCAGCTGCATATCTACATTTAAATCCTTATCTGCTCACAGCACTTGAATATCCAAGAGGGATCTAAGCCATAGTTCCTGTTGTATCATTTCAAGAACGCGTTTTTTCAATACAAATACCACTTATTTTTTATTTTTTGTCGGTTCCTGCTCAATTGTTTGGCGCAATTTACATCCAAGGGGTTTAATTAAGCGTTGTTTTTCAGCTGTGGTGACTCCAAGAATAAAAACCTCGACTTTTTCACCGCCAAAATATTATACATTTTTCCTGTAGCTTAATTCACAAGCAAAGGTCACTTACAATTTTTATCTCTTGTCTGTTGTAGCGTAAAATCACGGCATTGTAACATGCTACAAAGCTAGTAGTTTGTGGGTGGCTCAATTCTTGGCGCAATTTACATCCAGGGGTTAATGAAGCGTTGTTTTCTCAGCTGGGTGATTCCAGAAACGTTCCAATTTTTCACCGCCAAAATATATACATTTGTCCTGTAGCCTTAATCACAAGCAAAAGGTTATTTACAATTTTATCTCTTGTTTGTTGTAATTTAGCGTAACAAACCACGGATTGTAACCTCGCGGGTTCAAAGTAGTAGTTTGGGGTGCTCAATTCTTAGGCGCAATTTACATCCAGGGGTTTATTAAGCGTTGTTTTTCAGCTGTGGTGACTCAAGAAACCATCATTTTCACGCCAAAAGATATACATTTTTCGGTAGCCTAATTCACAAGCAAAGGGTTAATTACAATTTTGTCTCTTGGTTGTGTAGCGATATAAAACAACGGCATTGTAAATACGTACAAAGTAGTAGTTTTGTGGTGGCTCAATTCTTTGGCGAATTTACATCAAGGGTTTAATAAGTATTTTTCTGCCAGTTGCACCAGTTAAAAGAAACTTCTTTTTCACCGCCACAGAGAACTTCTGTAGCATTACATTCATTCCGGAAGGTTATTAAGCCTTACATTCCGTAAAATTACAGAGTTTTTCAACGGCAATACAAGTAATTTTTCATGGCCATTTGTGGCGCGCTATTACTATCACGGGTTACCCGAAGCTTGTTTACTGGGTCAATTTGGCGTCCCCCCCCACAACCCCAATACAGGGTGTATATTTATCATATACAGATATCTGCATCAAACCTGTCTGTACATTTTAGAACAAAACAGTATGTAGACAGAGAGGTGGCAGGCTCTCACCTGCGAGTTGCGAGGGCACAAACATTCCTGGAACAGGCCCAGGTGCAGCACGCAATGCGGGGAGGGGGACGTCGCAGCAAGGGGTCAATCGCGTAGAGGCCAGAACTGCCGCTGTCATTCTAGCGGACGTGTGTTGTTCAGCAACCAAGGGTTCTGGATTGGGTTGACATAGTCATCCACTTCCTCCAGTTGACATTTATCAACCCCAGCAGAGTCGGTGGGAACGACAGACACACCTAAGCTGGCATGGCCCGGAGGGGTCAGCGGCCCTCCTGGCCTCGCCATTCCTGTTTCCATCCGTTTCCCTCAGCCAGAGAGAGATCTACAATTTGGTCTGGGCTCGCGCACGTATATAGCGTGGATGAACAATTTGAGGGGGCAGTCAGGCAGCTAATTGGGCAGCGCAGAAATGGGGCCAAATATCCCTGCTTCTTGCAGTAGGCGGCAATAAAGTATAGATGTTGTGAGTGGCATGGGAGGTCATGTTGTGAGGGGTCAGCTCGGCATACCAAGAACGGTGATAAGGCCAGCAGGTGACAAATGGAAAACACAAATAGATGATATGTAGCCGACCGCACTTGGAGCGGTGGTGAAGCAAGGGCTTCATCATCGTCAGGAGAGCGGGATTCTTCAGCGTCAGGCAGCGGCGCGCCAGCAAGTGGGGTTGTGTGTGCGCCGTGAGTAAATCAGGATAAGCAGCAGTGCCGCGGTCGGAGCAATCGGCACGGGGTAGAAAACCCGCTTCCGCAGTCCACGAAAGTCGCGGCACAGGGGACTCAGCGAGGCAGTCGGCGGAGGTAGTAGTCACTCAGTGTCGGAGGTTGGCGGTAAAATTCAGCTACTCGGCGGTGTGCAGTTCTTTGCTGGCCACCGGAGCGCGGAGACCGAATATGGGTATATGTAGCATTGTGGGCAGAAAGTGAAGCGTGGCCAGAGAGCTAACATTGGCACACGGCCTGCTAGTCAAACACATGCAGCGGTTCACCATCGGTTGGCATGGGAGAAACGTGGCTCAGATGTGTGTGGTCCATCCTGCCGCTCAGCTACGCAGGCGCGCCCAGGTGCAGCATGCCATTGCAGCAAGTCAAGGCTCCAACACCTCTATGAGGAGCTGTTTCTCTATGACATCATCTTCCCGGTCCAGATGCTCCTGCTTCCTCGCTACTCATGGCGGCCAGCAGTGTTTCAGCGAAGTCGTATGCTCAAAGAGACTTCAGTATGGTCCAAAACCATCTAAGGTGCAGCAGCTGACCGTGTCCTGTCCAAGTTGTTGGTACTGCGTCCCTCCCTTTCCATATGGTGGATCTGCACCGTTCAGAGAATAAAGGCTTGTGCCCAAGCGTGATGGAGAGCGAGTTCCAAGCCGTAATTTCTTTCCAAAAAGGCAAGTTACCCAGCACTTCATAAATATGTAGAACAATAAAGTGGGCCGTTCCTTGAGCTTTATCGTATGTACCAGGTGCATGGCAGCACGGACATCTGAAGCTGTAACTGTTACGGTCAGGGCCAAGTACATTCCTTTACGGCCCACTGGGTGAATGTGCTTACCTGCAGGACACAACAAACTTGGAAGGAGATGCCGCTTTCTCCTCCACGTTGTCAAAACTTGGCTCCTGCGCCAATGTCCGCCTCCTCCTCCTCCTCACCACCCCACCACCTTCTCAGCCTCCCCAGTACTGCTACTCCTTACAATGTGTAGGGCCACAGCGGTGTCACGAAGATCTACATGGCTTGCCTCGTGGCGAACGAAGTCCCACAGGGAGGAACCTGTCGCGTCATGCATCAAATCCCGATGTGTGGTTTTCTCCGCGCCATCTAGCAAATCGGACCATGATGACGGACCTGGGAGGAACATGGTGTCCCGCGCTGCACCGAGGAGGCTGGTCCCATTGCGCCTGCATGGCGCCGTGTTTCACTCTGGTTGTGAAAGGTTACTGAGGTCTTCCACGATCTTCAGAGCTTCTGGACAAACGGCCAGGGACACTGTGCATGCACTTTTTCATTCGTACAACGCCAGGAACATCCTCCCTCGAGTTGCGAGGCAGAACGGCCTCCCCCAACACACTCTGATATGCGATGTTTCCACCCATGAGATTCAGCCTGCACATGTTGGGACGACTGATATGAACAGAGGAAAGGCCATTAAACGCTTTTTTGGATGATCAGGTGGACACGGAGTACTCCTGTGTACCTTTGATGTGCCGTGGCAGCTATGCGTGACACCTGCACGTTTCGTTGAGGCCATTTGTGGAGGCCCGTTTATGTGTCAGTGCCCGGGACTACGGGATGAATACGTCATTTCACTGCTTCATGTCTGGACCAGATGCTCAAAAATATGTCTGGGCCGGGGACCGGGCGAAGTGGCGATAACATCTCGCGGCCACATGGTCCGCTGGGGACTGAAATGGAGGAGGAGGAGGGACATTGGAGCTCGAAGATTGTCTGGTGAAATGAGTGGATTTTTCTCCCAGGTGCAAGAGAGGATGAGTAGGAGCAGCTGGAGGGACGGTAGATGGAGATGAGAAGCGGAGGCAGTATGCCCGCATGCACCGTTGGCAGTTTATACAGTGAGAGGAGGCAGGAGCCCCTCGGAGTCAATGTGCTCGATGGCCCGCACGCATTCGGATTTGCTGGCTGTGACAGTCCGATAGTCAGCATCCGGCAGACGGGTATGACTTTCTGGCTCTCCACGTAATGGCCCTTTCGCTACCGGTCCAAAATGCGGCCATTTTTCACAGCTCTTGAGGGGAGGACAAACTTAAATACTATAGGGAAATCCTCCGTAGTCAAGTCTGGCGCTGCTATGTGCGGCATCGTACCTCCTTGACAGGTCTGACCGGGGGATTCCTCAGCGCTCACCGTACTCCTGCCGCGGCTGTGGGGGATAAGGTAGGGGGGGTAGGAGCAGTTGAGTCCAGCTCCATTCAGCCGCATCCTAAGTCTGGAGTCACTGATGGAGCAGCTTCCTTCACCGCCTAGTGAGGAGGGTAGTCGCCAGCAGCAGCGCGCAGGACTGGAACAGTCCTGAACCAACAGTGGTGGCCTACTTGGGACACGCACTTGCCATCCCAGTTAGAAGATCCTCCTGGACTACTGGGCCGCCAAACTGGATGTGTCGCCTCAACTTGCCGAGTTTGCCAGGTGGAAAAAGCTGTCCTGCGCCGGCCGTAGTGTGGCATCAGAGCGGTGTGTTGCTCTGTGGGCGAGGAAGCGCATAGGCCATCGAACCCCAAGGAGAACCGCTTGTCCACGGGAAATGGGGAACGATTGACCTTTATTAAGATGAATCAGGCGTGTACGGCCAGGATTTCCACACTCACCTCTGCCTTAGGCGACAGTCTTGGCTCAAATACCTGCCTCAGCCCCTATTTGAGTGCCGCCACCCGCACTGATGCCACACATCTGCTGACAGATTTCCCCATCTGCTTACCACCTCTTTTACTGGGACTGGGTATTGCCACCTACCTCGCAACAGACTTGTCATTAGTGCCATCAATGACCTCATGCTGCTGTGATGTTGTGGTGCCTTGACATCCACACTGTGTCACTGGTGCCACTCTCTGACCCTCATGCTGTTGCTCCTGCCGCCGTCACCTCAAAATCTCTGTCATGGTGCCAACTCCAGTGCCTACTCCTTTTTTTGCCACCTCTAGAATGTCATTGTGCCACTTCTGACCTCATGCTGTGCTTTGTAGATGCGTCAACTCACACACTGTGTCATTGTGCCACTTTTGTCCTATCCTGTGTTTTTTAGCCACTTCAGAATGGTCATTGCTGGCACTCTCTGATCTTGCTGCTGTGGCTGCCGCCCGCACCTCGCACGCTCTTCGTTCACTGATGATGCCACCTGATCCATCAGCTTGTTTTTTTTCCGCTGTCGCGTGCCATGGCCTTATTCAGGAGTTACATTCCCCCTTCAGTTTTTTGGTCAGTTTTGCCCTCTTAAGTGCCCAGGGATTTTTTATAGTGAAGCGCGATTTCTAAGAGCGGCGGCAGTCATCTGGTGTCATACTAAAACCACACCATTGTATGAAGACCCAAACCAAGCTCCCTCTGCATATTTTTACGCATGGCACAACGTTTACAGCACCCTGCAGGCTCTTGCTGCAGCCTGGAAAATAGCTGTTTTTTAACCGCGATTGCGTTGCCGAAGTAATTCTGGACCCGAAAACAAATTTTGTCGTGGGAAAATTCGGCTGAATGACCGCATCAGGGAATTTTCGGGAAGGAGAAACTCTCGCCCATCTCTACTCATTATCATCCAGTTTGAAATTGGCATCGGTTAGTACAACAAATTTGTGCCACATTTCTGTCAAGCCACATCTTAAATGTGTTAATCTTAAGAATGTCAATCAAAAACTGTTGCTCCATACCCTTCAGCTTATTAATTGACACAAATCGTGTAAAAAAAACAATTATATCACTCCACCTAAATATGTAAATACCGTACTCATTTAAATTATACAAATATCAGCTTTATTTATTCAAAGGAGAAGCCAAAATTCATTCCATCATTAACGTAAATGTTTTCGGTCACATACAAGACCTTCCTAGATATTTGGCTCTAATTCAGACGATACCAGAATATAAGTCACATAAATAACCATCAATTCTCAGACTCACATAAATAGTGCCGAACAAAATAATTCCTGGTGTCATGATATTACATTCATTATTCTGTTTATTTTGCTATTATTAGTCCATGAGATAAATGACGTCAAATGTATTTCAATACAAAGATCTGGAAGTGTCACCGGGAATTAATAAAGGTGATACCATCTATTGATTTCTTACCATGTCCTTAGGGGAATTACGTTTTGAAAGGATACAAACCGAGAGTCAAAGAAAAATTATCTCTCTTGAATTACACTGTGTGACTCTAGCTGAATACTGTAAAACACCCCATCGTGTATTCTAGAGGTCTAAGTATAATCTTACGCCCTACCCTTATTTCAGATAGAGGATGCTTTACTGTGACAAGTTCTGTTGAGCATTTTCTTAATCAAAGTGTTCTTTAGATAATTGGTTTTAACATCGAATATCTTACAGAAAATCTATGCAACGACTGAATATGAACGTATTCACCACTATTGAGACTAAATTGGAACTCATTTTACCAATATCCGACGTGGACAACTTTGAAGGATAAGTCAGATAAACTTGACGGAGTATCGCCATGTATATTGAGAAACAGAAAAAAGGATTAAATTCTTAAGGGATACGGGATTACACTAATCAAAAAGTTTACGATGGAGAGATTTATCCTTGGAACATGCTTATCGACGACAGTTGTACAAGCAGGATATACCCGCTCAGGAGCGATTACAGTGGTTACTCACGTTGACCCTCTCCTTTTTAAGGGGACAAGGACGGAAGACAACACATGAGAAAACGTGGGAGGGTCCGATGGGAGCTCTATCCAAAGTCACCTGATACAGGGGCGGACACGCTACAGTGTAGGGAATAGCTGGACAGTTTGGTGATCCACACTCGTCTGTTAGTTCTATCTCCACCCAACTTAAGGCCTTTTACAACGCGGTCACGCTTATTGTCCTACGCCACTATTCGATTTCCTTCAAATTTGAACAGGAGTTAATGGTCCTTCTATCGGACATTACGTTTCATGTTTCATAGTTTCATTGTTTTCTTAGTTTGCTAAGGCTAAAAAAAAGACAACGTCGTCATCTAGTTCGCCTGTTGTGCTTTAAGGTGGTTGATCCAGTGGAAGGCAACAAAAAACCCCATGGGTTAGAAGCCAATTGTCTCATGTTAGGGTAAAAATTATCTTCCTGACTCCAATCTGCAATCAGAAAAATCCCTGGCTCAATGACCCCTCTCCTGAATCCTAGTCACTGTAATTGTTATATTATCTCGCTCAGAGGCAATGATCCACCCTTTTTGAACTCGGTTATTGAATTCACCATGACAAGTCCCTCTGGAGAGACTTCCATAGTCTCACTGCTTTACAGTAAAGAATCCCTTTCTATGTTATGTATGAACACTTTCTGGTCTCAAGAGTAGAGTATGCCCCCTTGTTCTAGATAAAAAAAAAAAAACCCCCCAAGTCCGTGTAAAATAAACTTGGAGAGATCTTATATTGACTTTGATGTATTTAAAACTATGTATAATGTCCCCCCGAAGCCTTCTTTTCTCTAAACTAAATAACCCTTAATCTTGCTAATCGTCTGGGTCCTGTAGTCCACCCAGTCCTTTTATTATTTTTGTTGCCGCCTTTGTAACCTGTTCAAGTTACAATGTCTTTACTGTGCACTGGTTGCCCAAAACTGTACACAATATTCCATGTGTGGTCTAACAGTGGACTTGTTAAAAAGGGAGAATATTGTCTTATCATGAGCATCTCTGCCCCTTTTAATGCACCCCTGATCTATTTTGCTTTGGGCTGCTGCTGCCCTGACACAGGGCTGCTTCAATAAAGTTTATGTCCCCCAGGAATCCCAAGTCTTTCCATGTCACTTTTACCCAGTGTTTTTCCATTTAACATGTTAATCATGTACATGGATTTTTCCCCATGTGCCATAACCTGCCTTTCTCATTGGTTAAACCTCAACTGCATTTCCCTTCCAGGCTTCCAAACTATCCAGAATCTGTGTAATTTAACACTATATCCTCTCTTGTGTGATTACTTTACAGCGCTTAGTACGTCTGAAAGATCGATATTCTACTGAGTATTTCCCTGCTGTAAGATTCATATGAAAATGTTAAGAGGATAGGGCCCAAACTGAACCCTTGTGTACCCAACTAGGAACAGCGGATCCAGTCTCTGAGTATGTCCGTTAATTACCACCCTTTGTTTTCTATCAGTGGCCCAGTTCTACTTACCCACTTGCCACACCGTTTTCCCAGTCCAAGCATTCTCATTTTAATTACCAACCTTTTTAGTCGGCACCGTATCAAATGTTTAGGAAAATCTAGATATATGACATCAGTGCCTCACCCCCCGATCAGTTTAGCAATGACTTTCCCCCCCCCCCCTCTTAGAAGCTGATGAGATTAGTCTGACCGGACCGCTCCTTCATGAACCATGCTGGAACGGGCCGTTATACTCATTTCATTTCAGTGAGATACTCCAGGATAGCATCTCTGAGTTTGAAAACTTTTTTCAGCCCTAAGTCTGGTAATAACCTGGGGAGGACCGAGACAGAAATGTCTGGTAGAATCTCGATTAAGACTTTAGGTCTAAGGACTAACAGTGATTTTAACCCCCCACACACATCTCATGGTGTTGGAGTCTGTTATCTCCATGATGGATAATGACATTAGAAGAAGTTACTGCGAGAACGCCAGACTAATGCCATTATCATGACAACCTTAAGAACGGAGGAATAGGGAAGCTTTATCTTCCCTTTAAAAAAAGAACAAAAAGATTATCTGCAAACCAGCGTCACTATAAAGGGGTTGCACTGGTGATCAGGATAAACTAATGTACTGGAGGAGGGTTCTCGGAAACTCTTCCGATGTGACAACCTATCCCAGAGGTTGGATCGGGATCCCCTCCACGGTTAGAACCCGGTACAAGAGGTACTGAACATTATTTAGTAGATATACGCTTGATCAACCAACTTACAAATATCGACAGATGCAATACCCTATGATGTCCCGTTTTTAATGTACTCCCAAAAGTAACATAAAAAGTCTTGAAAACCACAGGGCAGCCAAATTGGGGCATCTACCGATTCTGGTGTTTAGCCCTATTGCCAAAATTGTTGGAAAAATAATTACACCTCTCATACAGACGGTCGACCTCTTTATCTAGGCACCTCACATTTTCTGAGTGTTATACTGAGAATAAACAAGATTCCGAGTGATAGTGATGCCATTTGGTATCATTCGATTGTAGTCAACCTGTATAAGTTATTGAGCACAAGAAGGTATCCGAGTACTTCTAAATTATTGAGGAGGCTCAGAACGTAGTGAGGATGTACATGGAGTAGCCGTGTTGTCTGAACTGCGGACTATGGTTCCTAACGGGAGAATTATTTTCTCTGGGGGGACATATATTACAATCAACGAAGGGGTACGGCCATGGGCTCGAATGTTGCCCCTCCATACGCTAATGCGTTTATGAGAGACTTTGAGGAGACCTTCATATATACTACAACAGAATTCAGAGAGCAGATACTGATATGGAAACGCTATATCGATGATGTTTTTTGCTTGTGGAGGGGCAACATTCGGGACCTTCACAGGTTCTTAGAAATGCTTAACTCCTTCTGTGGGGGGTTACGATTTATCATGGAGTTTGACATCCAACGACTCCATTTTTTGGATACCGTGGTGATCAAAGATGAATCTGGTTTTTTGTCCACCGACATCTACTCTAAACCGACCGACAGAAACAGTCTATTAGACTATAGAAGCTGTCACCCTGTCAATATGAGGAAATCGCTGCCTAAATCGCAGATTATGCGCGTTCATCGTATAGTATCGGATTCATCAAAGAGGAATGTTAGAGTCAATGAGATGAGGGAAAGGTTCCGGAAAAAGGACCATTACCCTGAAATCTGTTGTGACAGATTAATACTCTGGATACCCACATAGGAAGAGAGTGTGAGAGAGAGAAATCGCGTTCATTAGCACATACCATACGCTAATGACTTAAGATACATCAATGTTTCAACAAAAGGTGGTTACTGAGAGAGCATTACCCCAGCATGTGGAAGAATTCTTGAACCCAGTGTCTAATATGCTCAGACGTCCTAGGACTATTCGAGATTCTCTAGTGAGGCTGATGTGGTTCTCTAGGAACTCCTTTGAGACCAACCAAAATTAGTAATCCATGAAGAGGTTACGTTGCACTGTCTACATGTGCCCTTGTGCCAATATAATAAAGGTGAGAACATGTCAGATCCACTACAGGCTAGAGTATTTTTCAGTGAGACGGATTCTTTACATGTCGATTCATCAGCGCGTGGTTTACCTGCTGAAGTGCCCATGTGCGGTAGCTTATGTAGGGGCAGACGATGCGAGAGGCTAAGGACAGAATCGCAGGCCATATGTCCACCATAAAGGTGTCAGAAGGTTTGGTTTGCCAGTACCAGCACATTTTGTGGAGGCAAAAATCATTACACGGTGTCGCAATTGCGCTTCCACGATACCTGGAGCAGTTTAAAACGACCCGTAGACGGGGGCAATCAAGTTAAATTTTCGGAAGGAGCGCTGAATCTTGGTGGATGACACATACTTGAAACCTTGACACCACGGGGATTACCGTTGAATGTGATTTTACTTTCCAGATGAACCTGTTTATGTAAGGAATAATTTTGGGACTCTGTATTGTGATGATAATTTTTGTATATATTTAGCTTAGGTAATATTTTTGGTTTTTTCATGATTTTTCATGTGCTTTATTATTTTTTATAAGGTATTTTGGTGGGGGGTAAAATAATGTGTATTCTGTGGAGGTAACATAGTGTGTATTCTGTGGGGATTTTTCTGTTATGGATAATATGTATTAGTTAATATATGTTAGGATCTATATGTATATAAAAGATGCATATACACCTGGAGTGACACATTAATTCTGGCCGGATGCAAGCTAATCTTTATTGGTAGGAGTATTTTACAATCTTAGAAATAATCGATACAAGCATGTATATATTAGAGTTACTAATTGGAATATAGTCCTTCTATAACATAGATGTTACTACTACATCTTTGATGCCTTTTCGATCGCAGAGAGCATCTGCGCGTTGCGCGGATTCATTGTAGTGAGGGCGGATATAGTATTCCGCTTGCCCTCGCGTGACGCACTTCCGGATTTACGAGGTGCGCATGCATGGTGTCTTTTTAAGGACGCCGAGCGCCGGCAAGTATGCGGCGCCACTTCACTTGTCCAAGAGCTACATTTAGCATATCCTATGACATTACATCGCCTGTAAGTATGAACCTGATAGGCTTTTTTCATTCAAGATTCCTGATCTTCATGCCACATATTATACTATGTTAATATTAAGTGATTTGTTTATTTAAAATTAAAATATATGTTCATTCAATTTTTTAGGCGCCCTTGTTTAATTTCTTTTACAAGAAAAAGGTATTTTCTATATATTTCTATATATTTATACACTCTCCTATGGTGGCCAGGATTATGTAGGGGTGCACTCTGGTGTAGGTGCATTGTCACTTTATGTGGTTTTGTTTGTAATATTTTTGTATTATATATTGTATGTAATATTATGGACACACGAGGAATTATTTTGTATATATTTTTTGTTTATATTTTTTGTCTCTTTTTTTGTATCACTTTCGTATTTTTGTTTGTTCTGCACTATTCTTGTGAGTCTAGAATTGATGTGATTTATGTGACTTATATTCTGTATCTTCTGATTTAGAGCCAAATATCTGAGGAAGGTCTTGTATGTGACCGAAAACGTTTACGTTTATGATGGAATGAATTTGGCTTCTCCTTTTGGATAAATAAAGCTGATATTTTTATAATATAATGAGTACGGGTATTTACATATATATGTGGTAATCTTATGAATGTGGCATGACATTGGCACAGCCCAGTTCATACAAATCGCCCTATGTCGACAGTACATAAAGGGTATATTGCTCGATATCCAACAAAAATTTGGTGCAATGGTCTTTTGATCCAATTCTGCACTGTCCTCAATCTCTGCGGGTCTTCTATTTTCATCTGGTCTTCTTCTGAATGGGATGACATTGCTGTAGCTGCTGATTGGCTGACATCACCATTTGAAGTACCTACTTTTGAATGGTCATATTAGCCAATGGCACGTGACCACTGCCATCAACCAGTGGCTGCAGAGGGGACATCCTGTTCTGAAGAAGACTGAAAGAAAACGGAGACTGAGGATGGTGTAATGCTAGATGTAAGGTAAGAAGAGGTGAGTGTATTTTTTTTTTTCAATAGGACAGCAGTATCCTAAAACTTATATCAACTGATAATAAAAATTAACCAGACAACCTTTCTTGGTATTATATTCCACTCTTTTCTTTCATTATCTTTATTAATCACCTTTTAACCACCTTAAATAGTGTTTTCAAATTTCAGCCATTGATTGCATATTACTAGAATATACCATTAATCTCAGGAGTGGGTTCCACGTCTAGGACCCGCACATATCTCCATAACAAGCCCTGATATCTCTATGTTTTAAATGGAGAGGTGGTCAAGACTCTCCCATTGAAATCAATAGAAGTACAGAGTACAGCTGAACAGAGATTCCCGACCAGCTCTCCCTTCAAAGTGGAGAGGTTTCAGGGCTGGTTCTTGAGGCAGGTGTGGGTCCTGTAATTGGTAACTACACTTATATGACATTTATGGCATATCCTAGTGATATGCCATCAATGTTTGAAAGAAGACAACCCCTTTAAGTAGGGATGAGCGATTATAATCGACAAAGTTGAAATCGGCACGGTTTTTAGGTTGATGGAAATTTCCGATCACGCGATATTTTAGGTGAGAATCTGCGCATAATCTATTACTATCGCGCCATTTTCGGCGCTTCCTGTCGGTTTGGGGGCCAGTAAATCAGCTTAAAACATAGAGCAGGGTGAGCTGGGTGTGCGACGTCATGACTGTGATGTGTATGGATTGGCTGGAAAAATCACATGACCACGTTTTGCATAGAACAGCGTTTCCTGTTCATCATCAGTGTTTCAGTGTCTCTTTCTAGAGCAGGACGTGTGCTAGATCTCTCTCAATACAGCTCAGCTCAGCTTAGAGACACAGTTCTCTTTATTCATACAGACAACTATGCTTTTAGCTGTGAATATTAGAACATAGGTAGATTAGAGAATTTCAGCTCTTAGTTAGTTATACAAAGACTTTTAAAGAAGCATCTAGTGCTGTACAGCCATGGGGGGGAGGGGCGGAGGTGGTGCGGGTAAACACAGACAGAAAGGCAGGTAGGCAGGCAGGCTTTTGAAAGGAGAGTGTATATTGTGCATCCCAGACTCTGCTTTGAACCTTCATTGAAATGGCTTTTTTTTGGACCAGTTTTTGGCTAGCATGCCTCACACCTGAGGTGAAATTGTACCTTTTATTTTGTGCAGCTCAGTTTTGTTCAAAGACCCACCTTGTACTTATATTAGGATACAGAAATTTTGCTAGTAACTGCAAGTGTATTTCATAGGTGCAAAACCCACCTTTTATTATCACTATAAATTTTAAATAGGTGTTTTTCACTTTGGCGCAGCCCAGTTTTGTTCAAAGACCCCCTTATACTTATATTAGGATACAGAAATTTGCTAGTAACTGCAGGTGTATTTCATTGGTGCAAAACCCACCTTTTATTATCCGTATAACTTTTAAATAGGTGTTTTTCACTTTGGCGCTACCATTTTTTCTACATTGTTGCCATTTATATCCCTGATGTTCCAGTACAGTGGAAATCCCTAAAAAGTCACCCATTTTGGAAATTATACTCCTAATTGAATTATTTTAGAATCATAATACTGTTGACTCTACAGCTGTTTTATTCTCTTGATAATTATTTTTCAATTCTTAAAGAGACCTTGTATAGAAGTGGAAAAATAAAAATGCATATAAACCTCTCGGATCTATATTGAAGAGAAATAAAAATGCTATATGACAATGTAAAGTTGCTTTCATTCACTGATAATGTCACATTCATGGATCACATGATGCTGCCACGAATCTCTGTCCTCACCAGGCACATTCCTGCATGTACAGCATGTGAACACAGAGGTCAGTGACTGGCTTCAGTATCAAATAATTCATGAAAGTGACATCATCAATTTGTTGACTAGGATGAACACTGAAGGTTTGGTAGTGCTGGAACAGTGGTGATGGGAGGGGTGAGTATGGGTTAGTTTTCTATTTAACAACCGTGAGAGGAGGTAGGGAGTTTTTATAAAGTCTTGGAAAACCCCTTTAAGGATGGTAAAGGCCCAATCTTCATTTCTGTGGGCCTATTTACCTTATAAGGGACCTAACCATTATTTACCCCGAATGACAATTCCCAAAAATACATACCTGAAAAACAATGGTACATTTGCTTCCCCCCATTTGTCGCCGAACACTTAGGGTTGGGTTGGCAAGCAGGCAAGGAACGCCTTGGGGTCCACACAGTACAGAAAAACAATCATATTTTCAGCGGTTTTAGGTTTCTAAAACTGCTGAAAATATAATATTTCAGCCTGCCTATAGAGTTTAGGAGTTTTAGGAACATGTTGTAAAAACCATCGCAGTCTGGCGTCTTTTGCCGGTTTCCCGTACATTCAATTGTAGGTCTAATGGAAAAAAAGCTAAAACTGACCATGGTTTTTGTGCAAAACATGACAAATCCCATGGTCGTGCATCAGACAAAAACCGGTTGACTATCGGACGTTTTTTGTCCGATACTGTGTGAATCTAGCCTTAGTGCTAGGGCCCACTGTCTGTCTGCCCCTATAGTTACTGGGTTCCCTTATATTTCTGACTTCAAAGTATATTAAAATACTAAGTATCATAATTTTACCTTATTCCTTTATTTTTATCTTGGGCAAATCCAAATTTAAGGATACAAATCCAAAAAGCTATAATAAAGTATCTACATAATGTCTTCATGTGCAGCTAAACTCAAACATAAAAAGTAAAGCCTATGAAATAAGCTGATACTATCCGTCACAAAAAGCAAGTAAATAATTTGAGAGATAGTTCAAACTAAAGATATTTGAGATAGAAGTAGAGATCTTATTTCATGCCATTGACAAACACTACTATCAGCCTCTCTTCTGCCTTAAAGGCCTCTTACAGATAAGAAGAGATTTCATTTTCTGCTCAGATAATGTACTTAGAGACGGTCATTGTTCTGGTCAAGTGTGAGAACAAAAGTAGTTCAAATGATTTTCAATATCCTTGATTGCTGATAGAAACAATTATCTCTAAGAATCCAAAGTACATGTATCACTTACAAAATATACATTAAGGATCAATTAAAATGTTTCAAACAAGAAAAATTATTTTGTGAATTTTGATTAGTTTTTCATGGTTGGTTTATTTATTATTTAAGTGTTCTTATCAAGATATCAACTGATCTTTAAGACATCACAAAGAGGGCCTGCTCACACAGGGCTTTGTAGGAGTCATAATGGAAAGTTACTTTGTAAGAAAAGCTGCAGAGTGCCAAAACCAGTACATCTGATGCAAGGGAAATGTCTGGCTTCAAGTGGCTTCTCTCAGTGATAACAGCAGGAAATGAAAAATCTGGGTGGTGAGGGCTCTGCTTTATGAGACCATTCCCTAAAGCCATTTTTGGACTGTCCTTTAAAAATATTGTGTTTTAGAATAAACTGTAGTTTTAGTATCTCTATCATGTGCAGTTGTTATACAAGCAAGGATGGAGGGGGAGTGGAGGTTAAGGCATATTTATTAACCCTCCATTTTTTTCTGGGAGGCTCTGAAAACCCTGACCTAAACGGTATTCCAGGGTGAATTGGGGGTGTTTCCAGGCAAGTAGGGTGTGTTCCTAAGTGTGGGTCTGAAATCTTCCTGTATCAGGAGAGAAAAGGATGGCAAATATGGGGTAAGAGGACCCCCATAATCAAGATAGGTGCAGCTCCCTTTCATTTATTTTGATGTATTTTAAAGGGAAATCCAGCAATTTTCTGCTGTAGTCACAAAGTATACTTGGAACTTCCAATAAAGTGAACATAGAAAGTCACATAAGTACATTTTTCTATTACAACTATGATGGTCTTGTATTATTTCCATATAGCAGAGGTAAGCCCAAGTTATGATTTTCTTTGGTGGGCCCCAGGTACTTCACTTCGACACTGCGTGACTTAATTTGTATCTTCTAAATGTTAAAATTAATAAATATTGTGCTTCTTTCTGATCTGTGGCTTGATGATACAACCAATCAGCATACTGTAAGTGCTTCATTGGTTAATAATCTGTATTAGTGAAGTGCATGACGTGATTGGCTGCCTAGCAGCTGCTCTCTACAACACAGTGTGGTACTGCATAATGTGCCAGGATGAATGGCAGATTTGGAAATCCAGGTATGGTGGTGCCATTTTATTTTTCTGGTACATTCTGTATCTTCTACAGGAGTCTGAAGAAACTGCTGTACTCAACTAATGTGATTTACAGCTTCCAGAAGTTGTTTCTGACTTTAATATATAGATTTGCTTTAGCTGTAATATTGATCTAATTAATTATCTTTTTTCAAATGGTTGATAAGCATTTTTGTCTTAAATCCAACTTTATAATCTCAAGTTCCAATATTTTCAACTTCAATATTGAGACTACTAAACTTATTCCCAGCATACACAACAGGAAAAATCATACAATACAGTGTCTATATATCTCTTTATATACAAAATAGGAGCAGGTACAGAGCATTATTCTTGACACAGATAACTAGATTAGAGCAGATACTGGAAATTGCACATCAGTTTTCACAGGGTGTCCCAGTGCCCTATGGAGCCTGGGGAAAACTTTTACAGTCAATCCTGGGGACCTGGCTTGGACCCCAAGGCTGTCTGTGCAGTAACCTTGCAGTTAGGGTATATGTTGTTGCCCCAACAGGAACCTTTTATAAACAGTTTATAATGTATGTTTGTACATTATAAGTGTATACTAGGATTGCAAAACAATTATCCCTACATGAAATAGAAAAGTTAATAACAAAAATATGGAAAAAATAAAATAAATAATGAAATAACAATACATATTTAATATAAAAAGTTATAGTGAAAACATTACAAAAAAAAACATGAAAAAAAACCTACACGTATTAAATACCCACAAAACCATAATAACCTGTCAAATAAATTGAACCCCTTACCGACAATTAGAGCTGCCATCAGAAATTTTAGGGCCCCATACCGCTGAAGTGTCTGGGACCCAGAGGCGATGTGTTGTCTGATGAGTTGTTCACGTTCACTTTTCTTTTGCATCTGGTCCAAACAACATGATGACTTCTTCCGGCCACCACTCGTCCCTGCAATTTACAACACAAACACCTGAGACTCCTCACTTTTTGTTATCATCTTCCTAACTGTGCCCCCCATGTACAAACTCTTCATCCATAGTGTCCCAAATGTTAATAATTACCCCCCCCTAGTGCCCTGATAGGTAGGTAGGTAGGACCCCTGGTAGCTATATATATAGGCCCCCTTGATAGGTAGTTATACAACCCTCCCGTAAGTAGTTATATAGGGCTCCCATTGGTAAATAGGTACATAGTGACCCCAGAAGGTAGATAGGTAGTCATCCCAGTAGGAAGATAGAGAGGAGACCTCTGTAGGTAGGTAGGTAGATAGGAGGCATCAAGTAGGTAGCAGCTCCCCAGTGGTCATGGAGAGTCCCCCCCAGTAAGTAGATAGATAGGGCCACCCAGTCTGTAACAGGTAGGTAGGTGTCTCCAAAAGGTAGGTATATAGGGGCCCCCGGTAGGTAGATAGGCAGATAGGGGCCCCCATTAGGTAGATTGGGGCCTCCAGTGGGTAGGTTTCTAGATTGGGGCCCCAGTAGGTAGGTAGGTAGCTTGGGGCCCCTGCCATGTAGCTTGGGTCCCCTAGTAGGTAAGTAGGTGACTTTGGACGCTCAGTAGTTAGGTAGCTTGGGGTCCCCAACAGGTATGTAGATAGCTTGGGTACCCTAGTATGTAGGTAAGTAAGTTGATAGGGCCCCTGTAGTTATGTTGAGGCCCCAATAGATAGGTAGGTAGTTATACTGGAGCCCCTGTAGTTATATTGGGGCCCCAGTATATAGGTAGTTGAGGCTCCCAGTAGGTAGGTAGGTACCTTGGGGCCCCTGGTAGGTAGCTAGGGGCCCCCAGTAGGTCCTTGCATTGCAGGAACACACATACAATTGCAATACTTTAATTGGCAGAAAGAACAGGCCTGCGGCAACTGCGGGCTCCACCTTGCTTCTCAGTCTGGCAGTGCCCCGTATTGCATTCCTGCCTGTACTGCCGTAACGGCGACCCTGCCGTCAATGGGTAGGTCCCATTGTCAAAAAGGATGTAAGGAGCAGATCCCTGTTATTTAACTCCTTAGACGCTGTGGCGATTGTGGTTGCGGCACAATATCCCCTCACTGCAACAAGATTACTAAGTGTTTAGTGCTATAGATGGCAGCAGGAACCCTAATAAAGCCTTCTATGGCTGCCTTGGATTTGAAGTAATATAAGCCCCATCATGGTACACCCTTCTGCATTATATAGATAATGCAGAAGGGTGTACAAGCAATTGACTCCCTAGTGGTCAAGTACCCGAGCCCTAGGAGGACTGTATGTACTAGTGTAAAAATAAAAAAAGTTTTAAAAATAACAAATAATATAAATAATATTAAAACTTCAAAACACCTTTATTTACCATTTTACAAAGAAAAATAATTTAAAAGTTAAACTTAATTGCTATTGCCAAGTCTGTAAAAATCTGATCTACAGGCAGTTCCCGACTTACGTCGCTCCGACTTGCGACTGCTCCCTAGTTATGAACGAGGACTTATGGGGCGTGGCTCAGTATGCTGATGTCACACACTGAGTCACGCCCCATATTGTCGGAACGCCTCAAGTCGCCGGCTGCAGGACTTAATAGTACTCCTGCCCTATTAACCTAACTCATGCTACATCCTCATGAGCGAGGCAAGTGCCTATTACATGAGGATGCTGCCAGCACTGAGTTTTTTACCTGTAAATGAATGCAAAGAACTCTCTCCCACTACACACAAGCCTCTGCTTCCCTGCTGTAATAATAGAACCTGCCCCACCTCCATCCTCAGGGCCAAAGGCATCCCCACAGGCAGTACACAAATGAGAGGCATGTCGTGTGATCTCAGAGCTGGGGGGCGTGCTCCAGGCTCAACTGACCAATAGGATGACACTTCCAGGAGCAATAGACTGCAATGCTTCCAAGGTGCGGACAGCTGCACTATAGAGGAGACATCCAGAAGATAGAGCGTCTCGTCACCACCACGATCTCCTGCTGCCTGCATTTGGGAGGTGAGCTTAAACATTTTTGATCAAAACTGTGAACTAAGAATCCCAGGTTTTGATATTTCATTAGCAGTAATGCATTTTCCAAAAAATTCCTATATGCATTTGATGTTTTACTTAGTTTTTAGTGTGCCACTGATATTTGGAATAGATGTATGTTATTGCCTTGCCAGTGTGCACCTATGCTTACGTTTTTTTCAAAAAATGCTTTTGGATGTGCAGAGTCAAATAAAGTTTTTTGTAGTCTGTATGAGGAGTGGCACCTCATGGTCGTTAGCATCTCCCGCCTACCTCTTTTAAAGCCAGTGCAGGGTTTTCTGTAGCAAGTTCTGTTTACACTCCCTGAGATGCTTTAGTCTGACAGCTCCTAAGAGGAACATTTTAGTGTTAGAACTCATCTGTGCTGGATCTCCCTGATGCAATTGGGAGGTGAGCTTATATTTTTGATCAAAACTGTGTACTAAGAATCCCAGGTTTTAATATTTTCATTAGCAGTAATGCATTTTCAAAATTCCTATATGCCTTTGATGTTTTACTTAGTTTTTAGTGAGTCTCTGAATTTTGGAATAGATGTATGTTATTGCCTTGCCAGTGTGCACCTATGCTTACGTTTTTTTCAAAAAATGCTTTTGGATGTGCAGAGTCAAATAAAGTTTTTTGTAGTCTGTATGAGGAGTGGCAGCCTCATTGGCTCGTTGCACTCCGCCTACCTCTTTTAAACCAGTGCAGGGTTATTCAGTAGCAAGTTCTTTTCACTCCCTGAGATGTTGTAGTCTGAACAGGCTCCTAGAGAGGTAACATTTTAGTGTTAGGAACTCACCTGTGCTGGGATCCCCTTGACGCAATTGGGAGGTGAGCTTAAACATTTTTGATCAAAACTGTGAACTAAGAATCCCAGGTTTTCATATTTCATTAGCAGTAATGCATTTTCAAAAATTCCTATATGCCTTTGATGTTTTACTTAGTTTTTAGTGTGCCACTGATATTTGGAATAGATGTATGTTATTGCCTTACCAGTGTGCACCTATGCTTACGTTTTTTCAAAAAATGCTTTTGAATGTGCAGTCAAATAAAGTTTTTTTTTTTTTGTTTGCATTTGTTCAAACACGGCATCATCATCTGAGACACAGGTGTGTGATGGTGCTAGGATGGAGCAGCTAACGATGTAGAAAGGCTGTCAGACGAACACATGCCAGAGCCAGGCAACATATGGGTGACAAATAGAGAAGACAGAGGATTTATTCAGATGCTTTTAGATTCTTCCCTACAGATTGTATCCTCAGCACTATAGTGATTGATACATTGGCTGTCAGGGGATATATAGGGCTGAGGATACAATCCATAGAGAAGAAACTAAAAGCATCTGGATAAATCCTCTGTCTTCTCTATTTGTCACCCAGCTTTCCCAGGTTCCTTATTGGTGATGGGGTGCAGTATATTGACAGCAGTGTGCCACTGCATAGCTGATCAGAGGTGGCAACCAATGTGGAAGATGGCTGTAGTTGTTTAGTTTGAGGACAACTATTTTTGGGGCTATATGGTTTGCCAGGCACCAACCACCTGCCCAACTGCTGCATCACTTTAAGAGGCCTTGTCAAGGTTCCAACTAAAAACGGGCGACATGGGCACACAGAAAAAAAAATACCTCCCTTTCAGTGCTGATGCTGCCCCCTGTTTCTGTTTGCAGAGGCCTCCATGCTACCCCTCCCCTCTCCCCCCAACACACACAAACACAAACAACCCTCCCTGGCCACCTGCATTGTAAACACTAGTCAGCATCCATGTGTGGCATGGTGGCACCTGTAGTTCTTGAACTACAAGTGCCAGCATGCTACACCACACATGTACTATTGTATGGGTGCTGAATAGTACATGTGGGGTGTGGAATGCTGTTTTTTTGTGTGTAATTACAGGTGCTGGCATTCCACACATACTAAATATACCTGTTCTGACTTACATACAAATTCAACTTAAGAACGAACCTACAGTCCCTATCTTGTACATAACCCAGGGACTGCCTGTACTAACATCCAAAGTATCTCACAAAAGTGAGTACATCCTTCACATTTTTGTAAATATTGTATTATATCTTATCATGGTTATCACTAAAAATATGACACTTTGGTACATGCTTGGCCAGTCCAGCATCTTTACCCTCATTCTCTTAGCAAGGCAGTGGTCGTCTTGGAGGTGTGTTTGGGGTTGTAATCATGTTGGAATACTGCCTAGTGGCCCAGTTTCTGAAGGGAGGGGATCATGATCTGCTTCAGTATGTCACAGTACATGTTGGCATTCATGGTTCCTTCAATGAACTGTAGCCACAGCCAGCAGCACTCATACAGCCCCAAACCATGATACCTCCACCACCATGATTAACTGTAGGCAAGATACACTTGTCTTTGTACTCCTCACCTTGTTGCTGCCACATACTCTTGACACCATCTGAATCAAATAAGTTTATCTAGGTCTCGTCAGACTACAGGACAAGTTCTAGTAATTCATGTCCTTAGTATGCTTGTCTTTCTTGTGCATCATCTTTAGAAAAGGCTTTCTTTTGGGACGAAAGTCATGCAGACCAATTTGATGCAATGTGCGGCGTATGGTCTGAGCACTGACAGGCTGACCCCCAATCTCTGCAGCAATGCTGGCAGCACGCATACGTCTATTTTGAAAAGATATCCTCTGGATATGATGCTGAGCACGTTCACTCAACATCTTTGGTCAACCATGGCGAGTCCTGTTCTGAGTGGAACCTGTCTTGTTAATCTACTGTATGGCTACTGTGATGCAGCTCAGTTTCAGGGGTTTGTTGGCAATCTTCTTATAGCCTGGGTCATCTTTATGTAGAGCAACAATTCTTTTTTTTCAGATCCCCAGAGAGTTCTTTGCCATGGAGTGCCATGTTGAGCATCCAGTGACCAGTATAAAAGAATGTGAGAGAGAACACCAAATTTAGCACACCTGCTCCCCATGCATACCTGAGACAGTGTACCTGTCCCACAATCCCAACAGGTGCACAGAATTATGGGAACATTTTCCTGCAGGTCTAGCAATGTGGTGTATCTGATAATGTGTGTGCAATGCCCCAGCACAGGCCTCTATTTAGGGGAAACAGGGCAGAGACTAAGCCAGCGCATGAATTCATACAGATTCACCAATAATAATAGCAGAACTGATCTTCCAGTGGCCGCACACTTTTCCAGAGAGGACCACTATATTGAAGATTTGAAGATTGTGGTTTTAATGGGACATTTTAAAACACAACGGGAGAGGAAGGAGTGGGAATTTAAATTAATGTAAAAATTTAAAACTCTGCAAAATGGATTAAATATCCATGCCAGCTTTATGTCAAACTATGTGTGAACTGTGAGGACCACAAATCACGACCTGATGGCTAAGAGATAACAAGCAGGAATTACTGATGTCTCTGTCACGCCTCACAAGTTTCCAAATTGTTTATTTCTTGACCTGTTGTAAGTGACTTCTCTGCTTATATTGCATTTTGTTATTTTAAAAGATTGTAAGTTTTTTTGAAGGTCCATGTCTTTTGTGTATAAAATGTCTGTGAAATTTCAGTTAAAATGTATAACATCATGTTTGAAGAAGGGAGCTAGTACTCTCAAAAGCTCACCATCAAATATAATCAGTTAGCCTCAAAAGGTATCGCCTGGTTTCTTCACTTCTACTACTTTCTATGGCTAACAAGGTACAACATTATACTACCTGAGACCTTGTAATACTAGCAATTCACATGACACCGTGGAGGGAAAATGGCAAATTGGGCACAGTAGGGGTGTACTCACTTTTGTTACTAGTGGTTTAGACATTAATGGCTGTGTTGAGTTATTTTGAGGGCATACCAAATTTGCAGTTATACAAGCTGTACACTGACTACATTACATTATATCAAAGTGTTATATCTCTTGTGTTGTCCCATGAAAAGATATAATACAATATTTACAAAATTGTGAGGGGTGTACTCACTTTTGTGAGATACTGCAACATCAGTTATCCTGTATGCTGAACACCACAGAAGAAAAAATCCAAATCGTTTTGGTAATTTCACATCCCGAGAAAATTGGAATAAAAAGTGATAAAAAAAATCATATGTATCCCAAAATGATACTAATAAAAACTACACTTCAGCTAACAAAGAACGAACCCTCACTCATGTCCAAAGGTGGAAAAACAAAAAAGTAATTGGTTGCAGAAAATGCCGCTATTTTAATTTTTTCCAAAAGTACTAGAACATCATAAAAACTCTATACATTTGGGGCAACGTGTCTGAATGATTAATTTTCATTATTCTGGCAAGAAATGCGGCAATAGTCAGCATTCTGCAATTTTTTCCCTACGTATGGTGCGTCATTTGGTCATGTTTGGCGCACTGTACACCAGACCTGACATTTTGTAATGCGCCAAATATGTGGGGGATTTCTGGGGCAGATCTGGAGACGTGTCGCACCGCATTCGTAATATTAGACACATTTCTGAAATGTGGTCTGCCTGAGCCAAAGTAACCGTAATGGAAATAGATTTCCCATTAGGGCAAAAGATGTCCCTTATTTCTCAACTTATACCAGTAAAATAATAAAAAGTAATTAAGGATAATTATTAGAGATGGCCGAATTTCTCAAAAATTCGGTTCGGTCACTTCGCCGAATTTTCTGACAAAATTCGTTTCGGACCGAATTACTTCGGCACGAATCACGTTAAAAAACAGCTATTTCCAGACTTCCCAGAGCCTGCAGGGTGCTGTAGAACGTTGTGCCATGCTTAAATATGCAGAGGGAGCTTGGTTTGGTCTTCATACAATGTTGTGTTTTAGTATGACACGCACATGACTGCCGCCGCTCTTAGAATCGCTTCACTATAAAATTCCCTGGGCACTTAAGAGGGCAAAACTGACCAAAAAACTCAAGCGGGAATGTAGCCTGATAAAGTCATGCTAGCGAAAGCTGGAAAAAAACAAGCTGAGAGCTCAGGTGGCAACATTAGTGATAGAGTGTGGAGGTGACGGCGGCAGCCACAGCAGCATGAGGTCAGGCAGTGGCACAATGACATTCTGGAGGCGGCAAAACAGTATTAGGCCACAGAGTGGCACAATGATACCGTGTGGAGGTCACGGCAGCAGCAGTATGAGGTCAGACAGTGGCACAATGACATTATGGAGGCGGCAAGACAGTATTAGGCCACAGAGTGGCACAATCACACAGTGTGGAGGTCACGGCGGCAGCAGTATGAGGTCAGACAGTGGCACAATGACATTATGGAGGCGGCAAGACAGTATTAGGCCACAGAGTGGCACAATCACACAGTGTGGAGGTCACGGCGGCAGCAGCATGAGGTCAGACAGTGGCACAATGACACAGTGTGGAGGGCACGACAGGAGTCACAGCAGCAGCATGAGGTCAGAGAGTGGCACAATGACATTCTGCAGGTGGCAAAATAGTATTAGGCCACAGAGCGGCACAATGACTGAGAGCGGAGGTCACGGCGGCAGCAGCATGAGGTCAGGCAGTGGCACAATGACATTAATGAGGCGGCAAGACCAGTATTAGGCCACAAAAGTGGCACAATCACACAGTGTGGTGGTCACGGCGGCAGCAGTATGAGGTCAGGCAGTGGCACAATGACATTATGGAGGCGGCAAAACAGTATTAAGCTCAAGGACTGACCCACTTTCTGTTCTACATATTTATGAAGTGCTGGTACTGCCTTTTTGGAAAAGAAATTACGGCTTGGAACTCTCCATCTCGGCTCGGCACAAGCCTTAGTTCTCTGAATGGGCAGAGTCCACCATTCGGAAAGGGAGGGACTGCAGTACCAACAACTTGGACAGGAGCACGGTCAGCTGCTGCACCTTAGGATGGTTGGACGCATACTGTTGTCTCTTTACAATCGCCTCTCTGAACGACTGCTGGCGCCATGAGTAGCGAGGAGCAGGAGCATTGGGCCGGGAGAGGATTTTCAAAGAGAAACAGCTGCCTTCTGCAGAGGTGGTGGACCCTTGACTGGCTAAAAGGGCATGCTTTCCACGGGCCCGCTGTTTCTCTGCACGCAGGATGGACCCCCCCCAACATCGGAGAACTTTTTCTCCCAGGCCACCGGATGGTGGGGATGTTGTTTGACGCAGGGCCGTTTTTGGCCAACTTACCCCCCCTTTGGCCAAAGCTTCATTTTCTCCCACCAGTTTCCAAACAAAATCCCCCAAATTGGCTCCTCCGGGGGGTCTTAGAAAAGAACTGCCCCACCGCCGAGAAATAAATTTTACCCCAAAACCCGCTCCGCATTTGGATGACAACTGCCCCCGCTGCCCGCTGACCCCCTTGTGCCGCTACTGTCTTGGACCTGCAAAGGGGGGTTTTTCTCCCCCGGGGCCCGCTTGGTTTCCCGCCCTTTCCACTGCTGCACCCGTTGTCACCCCAACCCCAACCCACTTTGGGTTGCTCCCCCCGGCCTAAAGCGCAAGCGACGCCCTCTTCCCCTTGACGTTTAAAAAACCCCTTGCTTCCCCCTTTCCCCCAAAATTGGGGTCGGTACATCATCTTTTTTTTGTGTTTCATGTAAATACTGTCCTCATCCCCGGGGTTCTTGGTAAGCCGAGGCTAAATTTCTCACCCACAGGGACCTCCCATCCCAACCCCACATCTATATTTTTGCCGCCTTTCTGAAAAAAGTTGGGGATTTGGGGCCCCTTTTCCCTTCCCTTTTCCCACGTACTGCTAAATGCCCCTCCTCAATTGTTCATCCCGCTTTTTAAAAGTGGCGCTGACCCAGAAACATATTTTAAAACCCCTGGTGGGGAACTGGATGGGAAAAGGGCGGGCCCTGAGGACGGGTGGGGGCCCCCTGACCCCGCCCCCGGGGCCCAAACCAATTTAAGTTTTGTGCTGAGGTTCCCAGGGGACTTTTGGCCGGGGGGTTGTCAGATGCCCATCGGGGAGGAAGGGGATGCCCTAGTAAACCCAATCAAAAAACCCCTTTGGGGTTTGGCTGAACAAACACACGCCGCTAAAAGAAAAGCGCATTTTTGGCCCCACCGAGGGGACCCCTGCTGCGACGTCCCCTTGTGTGCGGGCGCCCTGGCCCTTTTTCAGAAATGTTTTTTCCCAGGCCCCGCAGTTGCAGAGCCTGCCACCTCTCTGTCTGTTTTTACTGTTTTTTTAAAAATTTCCCGACCTTTTTGATAAAGGGCTATCTGTATAATGAAAATAAACACCCTTTTTTTTGACCCCAAAATAAAACCAGTAACAACCCTTGGGAACCCCTTGGATATAAATTGGCTCCCAAAAGGGCCCGGGAAAAAATTTATTTGGTAGGGTGTCGTTTACAAGCACGGGGTTTTTTTTAAACTAAATGTAAAAGCCAAACAGGCTTAAATTAAACCCTTCGCTTTAATTTTGCTAAAAGAAAAATGTATATTTTTTGGGTTTAAAAAAAAGAGGGTTTTATTTTTGTCAGCACAGCGCAAAACAACGTTAATTAACCCCGGGATGAAAATTTGGCAATAGAAATTGAAAACCCACAAATATTTAGTTTTTGTAGGGGTTGTTAAACAATTCCCTTTTTTCTACCCACCAACAAGAGTTACATTTGAAAATTACCCTTAGCTTTGAAAAAAGGCTCCCAAAAAAAAAATTATTTTTATTTTTGGGGTTTGGAAAAAGGGGTTTTATTTTTGTCAGCACAGCAGAAAAAAGTTTTAATTTAAACCCCCTGGATAAAAATTTCCCCAAAAAATTAGCCGCAAAAACTAGTAGCGTTTACAATTGCGTTTTTTCAACCCCACACAAAAAAGAGTAAGTTTTGAATTACCCTTTTTGTTTTAAAAATTTAGGCTACCAAAAA
Organism: Phyllomedusa bahiana; assembly: GCA_025379985.1. Lineage (NCBI taxonomy): Eukaryota > Metazoa > Chordata > Amphibia > Anura > Hylidae > Phyllomedusa > Phyllomedusa bahiana. The sequence continues at coordinate 55,988 of JAODAL010015360.1, read as the reverse complement.
AATTTAAAAATATAAATTTTGGCTTTGGGAAAAGGGGTTTAAAATTTTTGTCAGCACACCAGCAAAACAACCCCCTTAAATTTAACCCCCGGGATGAAAAATTCCCCAAAGAATTGACCCCGAAACAAACTAGTAGCGTTTTAAAAATTGCGTGTTTTTTTCCCCACAAAAAACAAGAAAATACAGTTGAAATTTTAAGCCTTTGTTTGTGAATTAGGCTCCCAAAAAATATTTTATATTTTTGGGGGTTAAAAAAGGACGGTTTATTTTTTTTTCCAGCACACCACCCAAAAAACGCTTAAAAAACCCCGGGATGTAAATTGGCCAAAAAAATTGACCCGGGCAAAAACATAGTGTGTTACAATTGCGTGTTTTCTACCCCAAACACAAAAGGTTCCAGTTTGTAATTACCCTTTTTGCTTGGAAAAGGCTACCAAAAAAAATTTTTATATATTTGGCTTTAAAAAAGGACGGTTTATTTTTTCGCACAAAAAAAAGAAAAACAACGTTTAATTTAAACCCCTGGATGAAAAATTGCCCCAAAGGATTTGAGCCGCAAAAAATAGAAACCGGTGTTACAATTGGGTTTTCTACCCCACACAACAAGAAAATTACATTTTGTAATTACCCTTTTGGGCTTGTAAATTTAAAGGTTACAAAAAAAAATATATATTTTTTCGTTGAAAAAACGGTTTATTTTTTTGTCACCCACCCCCAGCAAAAAAAAACGTTTAAATTTAAACCCCCTTGGGTTTTGAAAATTGCCCCAAAAAGAATTGACCCGCAAAAAAAACATTTGGGCGTGTTAAAATTTGCGTTTTTTTTACACCACACAAAAAGAGTTTACTTTTTAAAAATTTATTTTTTGGGTTTTAATTTATTTGGCACCAAAAAAAAATTTATTTTTTTTTGGTTTTTGAAAAAGACGGTTTATTTTTGTCACACCCCAGCAAACAACGTTTAAATTAAAACCCCTGGATGAAAATTTGCGCCAAAAAATTGACCCGCACAAACAGTACTTTGTAGCGGTTAAAATTTTGCGTTTTTTCCCTAGCCACACAAAAGGATACATTGAAATTTCCCTTTTGTTTGGGAAAATTTAGGTCCCCAAAAAAAATATAGGAATTTATTTGGGCTTTGGGAAAAAGACGGTTTATTTTTTTTCAAAACACCAGCAAAAAAAACGCAAAATTTCCCCCCCTGGTTTGAAAATTTGCGCAAAGAATTGAGCCCACAAACTAGTACGGGGTTAAAAAATTTGGGGTGTTTTCTACGCCAAAAACAAGAAAATTCAGTTGAAATTTTCCCTTTGTTTGTTTTTTGGGGGGGGCTCCCAAAAAAAAAATATATATATTTGGGTTGAAAAAAAACGGTTTTAATTTTTGTCACCCACACCAGAAAAAACAACCTTAAATTTAAACCCCCGGGGTGAAAAATTGCGAAAAGGGAAAATTTACCCGCAAAAAAATATTAGCGTGTTAAATTAGGTTTTCTACGCCAAAACAACAAGAGAAACGTTTTTAAATTAAGCCTTTGCTTTGAATTGGGCTACCAAAAAAAAATATTTTATATTTGGCGTTAAAAAAAGACTTTAAAATTTTTGTCGCACACCAGAAAAACAACGCTTAATTAACCCCTGGATGAAAAATTGCCCCAAAAAGAATGACCGCAAAAAACTAGTAGGGGTTTTTACAATTGCGTTTTTTCAAAACCCCCCCACAAAGAATACATTTGTAATTAGCCTTTCTTGTTTTTTAAGGTACCAAAAAAAAATATAAAATATTTGGCTTTTGAAAAAGAGGGGTTATTTTTTTTCGCACACCAGCAAAACAACGAAATTTAAACCCCCTGGTTTTAAAATTGCCCCAAAAGAATTGAGCCCCCAAAAACTAGTAGCGTGTTACTTTTTGCGTGTTTTCTAACCCACACAAAAAAGAGAAACATTTGTAATTAGCCTTTGTTAGTGAATTGGGCAACCAAAAAAAAAAAATATATATTTGGCTTGAAAAAGAGGGGTTTATTTGTCGAAACCCACAAAAAAACGCAAATTTAAACCCCCTTTGGATGTAAATTGCGAAAAGAATTCAGCACCCAAAAATGAAGTGGTTTTTTTGTATTGTAAAAACGCTTTTTCTTTTAAATGAATAAAACAGGAATGGCTTAGATCCACTTGGAAAATTGAATGTATATGCGCTGCGGGTGGACGCACACTGGGTTTTTCAAACCAATCCCCCAAAAAATCAAAATTAGAACAGAAGGAACAGTCTCTGAGACAAGCTGAGACCCCCCACAAAAATCGCTGTAAAAAAATCAGTTTTTCAGAAAAGCGCAACACCCCAGCACCCCCTTTCCCTACAGTAGTGGGGAGGATGTGGGGTTCCCAGCGGCGCGCCCGGTTTTTAAAATAAGCCGGGACGTCACAGATCCCCCCTTTCTTTTGATTGGCTTCTTTCTCTGCACTTTGTCTTTCGGGTTTTCCCCCTTTTTCCCCAAGTGCTTTGCCCCTGTAGCGCCAGTGCTCGCACCCAAATTTTATAAATCAAAAGCACACTTCGTTCACCCCAAGTACCCCAAATTTCGACTTGGGTCCAAAACCGAAGTTTTCCTAAAAAATTTCTAAAGGGAATTCCCTTCGTTTAATCAATCCCCCATCCTAATAATTATAAAACTATTTAAAAATGTAATTAAATAAATTTAAATAATAAATGATAAAATTAAAAATTTTGTAAAATTTCCCAAAAATTTAAAAATTATCTCCAATAAAATGAAATTTTAGAAAAAATATGATCAAAATTTAAAATTTTAAAAGTTAAATAATAAAAATTATTAAAACCCAAATAAGCACTACCAAAAATTTCCCCTTTCTCATTGAACTGTTTTAGCAGCCATTTTTTAATTCGGGCAAAAAATTTAAAAAACCCTTTTGGGTTTTGGTGTTACTAATGTGTCAAAGAACTTAAGGTGCCATTTATGAGCGCACATTCACCACTTTCATATATTCAGGGACATTATACACTGAAAAAAGACGCTAAAAATGGTGTTGAGGCGCCAAGTTTCATAAATGTCACCCTTGGTGTCACGTGAATTGTACTGACCTGCAGAATACAGATAACACATAATTTATACCAAAGTTTGAATACCATAAAAACAAAACCTCTGTAAAAATGGGGCAATTAAAAAATGTTTTCACTTTCTACACCACTTAGAATTTGTTTCAGTTTTCCCGTACTTTCATGGTTTTGGGAAAGAACCAGTGAAAAAATACACCCTTTTTCTGTTAAAAAAAATAAGCATGCCTTCATAAGAAAATATAGAGGGAAAAATAAAAAAGTTATGTCTTTTGGAAGGCAGGGATGAAAAAATGAATGTGTCAAAAAATCTCCGTCAGAAAGGGATTAGCAAGTTATTTGATTTGAAACCTGAATTATGAAAAAAGTAGAAAAAAAGGGATTTTTGTAATGCTGTATACTTTTTGTAAGTGAACAGTAATTTGTATATACCCTCAGACTACTCTGAAAAATGAATACAAATTCTTCCTCATAAAACAAGGTATGTTTCACTTGTGTTACTCAAAAATTAAAAGGTTATGACTACTGAAATGCAGAGAGGCAAAAACTGAAAAATGTACAGTAGCTGATCATTAAGAACTTTTCATGTCTGGTGCTAAAAGGGGTTAATAGGTTAAGAACTATGGGAATGTCCCGGTATATGCCTGAAGGACATTTTGCACATTACTTGTTGTTAATTGATAAAAAAATAACTATTAATACTTCTATTCTTGAAAGAATTCTCATTTTTGCAGCATTTTTTCCACACATGCCTAAAACTTTTGCACTGTACTGTCCAATTCTTTATTCATTAAATAGTGGAATGCATTGAGAATAATAAAACATAAAAATGATCAATGAAAATCAAAGTTAATATCCCATGGTGGTCTGGATTTGTAACTATACTCAAAATTAAAGTGGAAAATCAAATTTCAGGCTGATCGAACTTCAGTGAAAATGCCTCAAGACAAGGAAATGAGGCTCAGAAGTATCTATGGCCTCCAGAAATTGATTCACAATCAGTGTTGATTCACTGGACCGGTCGATTTAACAGAATTGTGATTTACTTGGAGTTACTTGTTCTTTAAGTGTTCCTTTTATTTTTTTTGAGCAGTGTTATAATAATATAATATATATAGTATATATATATATAATATATATATATATATATATATATACATATACACACAAACAATAGTTGTACTTTAACTTTCAGAAATTCTAAAAGAACAGAAAGTTGAAGTTCAACTTCTTCTTTCTTGTCCTATCAGCAAAAAGATTATATGAATCACTACTTTCTAGCAGTGGGTATGATGTATGGGTGGTCACATGTTCACAGCAATAGCCGCTCAGTCACAGTCCAGTGCCCAATGTCAGGACCTACAACAAAACTCTATCTATGAAGTGTAGTAGTAAGGGGCCCCAGAGAGTACCAACACTAAGCTTCAAGGTGTTGTCTCACCATGCTGTTTCAGATCCGCAAGCAATTTTACATTCATGCATGCTGTCTCTTCCTGGTCAGGTCGTTGGCTGTTCTATAGCAGTGATTTGCATATCAGCTATTCTAATTACTCTGACATGAGAGCAGGACAACTTATCTACACTCCAGAGAGCTTTTGAGTGCAAATTAAACAAGTAATCAGATATTATTAGTTGTTAGAGAAAACATACTCTGCTCTCAAGCTGCCAGCAGTTTAACCTGCCCAACATACAGTTGAAACTAGAAGTTTACATACACTACATAAAAATACACATATGCATGTTTTTCTCACTATCTGACATGAAATCAGAATTTACCTTACCTGTTTTGGGTCAATTAGGATTGCCAAAATTATTTATATTTGCCAAATGCCAGAATAATGAGAGAGAGAGAATTTTAAAGGCATTTTTATTAGTTTTTGCAAAGTCAAAAGTTTACATACACTAGGATTACTATGCCTTTAATCAATTTGGGACAGCCCATATGATGATGTCATGTCTTTGAAAGCTTCTAATAGGTTTATTGGCAACATCTGAGTTAATTACAGACAGTGTGTCTGTGTGTGTGGATGTATTTTAAGCACATCAGAAACACAATGCTTCTGTGTGTAACATTATGGGAAAGTCTAAAGAAATCAGCCAAAATATCAGGAAGAGAATCATGGATTTGCACATCATGGAAAGAAGATTATGTGGCAATACTGAAGCAACATCTCAAGACATCAGCCAGGAAGTTAGTTTGGACGGAAATGGGTCTCCAAAATAGACAATGACCCGAAGCATACTGCCAAACAGGTTACAAAGTGGCTTAAGGATAGCCAAGTCAATGCTTTGGAGTTGCAATCACAAAGCCCTGATCTCAATCCTATTGAAAATATATGGGCAAAGTTGAAAAGGCAGGTGTGAGCAGGGCGACCTACAAACAGACAGTTACACTGGTTCTGTCTGGAGGAATGGGTCAAAATTGTTTGAAGCTTGTGGAAGGTTATTCAAAATGTTTGATCCAAGTTATACTGTTTAAGTACAATGCTACCAAATACTAATGAAATGTATGCATATTGACTTTGCAAAAAGTAAGATAAATGCCTTAAAAAATTCTCTTATTCTGGCATTTGGCAAATATAAATATTTAATGTCAGATAGTGAGAAAAACATGCATATGTGTCTTTTTTATATTGTGTATGTAAACTTCAGTTTTCAACTGTAGTTACAAAGACTACTCAATTGTTTTGTTCTGAGAATATGTTTTTACCTTTCCACACACTGTAAGTACAATAGATCAAACAAATGTTAATGTTTTATGTCTTATAGTGATACCTGCAGGGACAGCTCTCACTGTGATATAAATTGCAGAGCAATTTTCCTTTATATCAAGGTCTACTATGGAAGCTGCAACTACAGAGCAAAACCTGTATGAAAAGTAATTATAGCATTCCATAAAAAAACTCACGTAAAACAAAAAAGCTAAATATGAAACGATCAATAAAAAAAACAACTAATACATAATGAGTGTATCTACTGTATAACAGGACATAGCCATGAATTGAAAATGTAAACATAAAGAAATACTGTAGATAGTAACCAGATAAACTTACAGATTTAGACTATTTAGGACTCTTAAATGGGTGTTACCACAAAAGAATTTCCGCATTACAGTTGGGCTCATAGCTAGCTACAAGATGACTGTGTTACAGAGTGAGGAGGGTGACACTTTCGGGAGTGCTCCTTATTCATTTCTTTGGGAGTTTATAGCTAAATGCACTCTTTCAGCTATATTAGGAATTCCCATATAACTAAATGTGTAAAACACCCTATAAACAAGGATCAGTAAAGTTCTGTACACAATGTTTTGTGTACAGTCTTTGCCAGGAAATGCTCTAGTTGCATATACTTACACAATCATAGGATCCTATTGACTCAAAATTGTTTTTACACACAGAAAAGCATAGGCATTATGTTTTAAGTACAGAGGCAACCAAAACAAAAACATATTTTGCTTACATTCGTTTCTTTCACATGGGAGCCTATAGGAAGGCTATACAATTGTGTGGCATGCAAATGCCTACTTTGAGGGTTTAAGTCCGTAACACAAGCTAGTTAATGTTTTCGGTGTATATATACTGAATATAATTCTTAAATATAAAGTGAATATAACCTAACCAGCATCTTGTCATTAAAATGAATGTGTTACCCATAAGCTTTTTTGTTAATTAAAAATAGACACCAATACTGTAAAATACTGTACTGCTTCGGACCATAAGACGCACATAGATTTTAGAGAGGAGGAAAATAGGGAAAAAATGACAAGAGGGGGGTGATTTAAAACTTTTAGAAAAACGTGCATGTCAGCTATAGAATCCTGCATTAGGCTTCTCAGTACATGGCAACCAAGCGTCAACCCTGTGTAATAGAGGGGGGATAGTCGGGGGAGGAGCGGTGCACAGGTGTTAACAGCAATAATCCATTTCCTGCTGGCTGTAATGAATAGCCGCTCTTCCTCACATATGGAGCGGGCTCAGCGCGTGATGCTGCGGGAATCCGGCAGAGGGAGGGGGGATTTAACCCCTTCTTGCATAGCGCCGCCTGCAGCATCTCCTGCCTATATGATATACTACATTTCGACTATAAGACATACCCCCATTTTTCTCCCAAATTTTGGGGAAAAAAGTATGGTACTTTTTCTTATTATCTGTTTTTATTTTCTGATTGCATATTTCTTATTCTGTGTTTTTTTTTCCTACCTACTGTGAACAATGGATTATGTGTTATCTACTGTATATGTTGGTATCACCTTTCATTATAATCATGCCTGTGATTATATTGAGAAGAATGCTGAAAAGTGATCTCTTCAGAACAGGAAGCATCAGCCTTTAACCCACCATGATGTTCCTGTACGTCATGGTGCAGTGCCTTTTAATGCACTATGATGTCTAGGAACATCATGGCGATCGTGTGGACACAGGAGCTGCACTTCTGCACTTGCAATCGGGAGTAGAGATTACTCCGTTCCAAACGGTTTAACTCTCTAGCTGCTGCGTATAACGATCACAGCAGCAAAGGAGTATGAGAAAGCTCCCTCTGTCCTACATCGGAACCCCAGACAATGACTTCGGGGTTGTCTAGGACGTCATCCTGCCAGGCTCTGTCTGGAGGCAGAGTCTAACAGGATGACAGGATGATTGATAGGTGGTATAATACACTGCAGCATAGACATGCTGCAATGTATTATACTTGAGTTATACCAGTGATCTAATGACCACTGAGTATAGTCCCATAGCGAACGAGTGAAAAAAAAAAAAAAAATATATATATATATATATATATATATATATATATATATATATATATATAAAAGTAAAAGTGTAAAAAAAATAAAAAAATACAGTAAAACACACACAAACGCCCTTTACCCATTATAAATACCAATCACTCCCAAAAAATTTAACACATTTGGTATCACTGCATGTGTAACAGCCTATACAATAAATCTGTTATGTTACTTTACCTGTATGGTGAATGCCGTAAAAAATAATAAAAAAACAATTGCAGAATTGCAATTTTTGCTTATCCGGCTGCAAATAAAATGGAATAAAAAGAGATAAAAAAAAAAGTCATATAAGCGCCAAACTGGTGCCAATGAAAACGTCAGTTTGTCTCACAAATAAAAAGACCTTACTCAACTCTGTATATAGAAAAACAGAAAAGCTATGGCTATCAGAAGAGAGCAATACATAAATATTGTTTGACACAATAAAAACATATTTGTTTTTTTAAACTGCTACAACATTAAAAACAATATAAATTGGGTATCGCCACAATCGTATAATCCAGAAACGTAAAACTAACATATCGTGTGTACTGCATGGTGAGTGCTGTAAAAAAGTAAAAGAAAAAACACCACCAGGATTGCTATATTTTCTTCACCCTGCCTTCCAAAAACAGATTCAAAGTTGATCAAAAAGTCACGTGTCCCCCAAAAATGACACTAAAAAAAATGTCAACTCAAGCCATGGAAAACAAACCCCTAAACAACTCACAGAAAAATTACACAGGAAAAAAAAAGTTATGGCTCTCAGACTATTGCAACACAAAAATGTATTTTATTTTCTATATTAAAATGTTTTTATTGTTTAAAAGCAGTAAAATGTAAAAAAAAAATACACATTGGGTATCGCTGTAATCGTATCGTCATGCTGAGTAAAGGTAGTATGTCATTTATACCACACAGTAACCGCTGTAGAAAATAAAAATAAAAAAAACTACCAAGATTGCTGTATTTTGTTCATTCTGCCTCCAAAATACCTTGATATAAAGAGATCAAAGCATAAAATGCACCCCATAATTCTACCAATGAAAACATCAACTCATTCCACAAAAAAAACAAGCCCTTAATCAGCTCTGTATGCAGAAAAATAAAAAAGTTATGACTGTCAGACTATGACAACATTCTATTGTGTAAAATTAGCAAAACATAAAATACTATCTAAAATGTATATTATTGCAATTGTACCGACCTGACCTGCAAAGTAAAGTCAAGTGCTGTAAAAATGAAACCCAAAAAACAATGGTGCAGCTGCAGATTTTTTTTTATTTTCATGGCCCTAAGCTTAAAAAAAATTGTGGAGCACATGTGAGCCAGAATTGCACAATAAACCCGTAGATGAGGTGCCTGAGGGGTGTTGAATTCAAAATGGGGTGACTTCTGGAAGGTTTCACCTTTTCTGGTACTTTGAGGGCTTTCCAAATGCAACAGGAAAAAGTGGTTGGCACCAGAATGGATAAAAACGGAGGAGTTTTAATTGAAAATTAATCCAAAAATAGTGAGACAGCATATGGTCAGTGGGGCAAAAACTCTGACATATTTCAGGCGGTACAATGCCCTTAGTCATAGCCCAAACATGTAACATGATACCCACCAAAATTTGCATTCCAGAAACTAAATAGCGCTCCCTCCCTTGTACGTCATGAGCCCAAATAGCATTTTACACCAACATATAGGGTATCGCCGAACTTGAAAGAAATAATGTAATCAATTTTGTGGTGCTTTTTTTCCAGGAGTCCTTGTAAAAGTGAAATGCTTTCAGCTGAAACTACAGATTATTGGAAAAGCATACATTTTTTTATTTTCACAGCCTAATGTTAAAACAATTTGTCTAACACCTGTGGGGTCGATATACTCACTGCACCCCTGGATATATTCCTTAAGAGGTGTAATTTTCCAAATTAGGTCTTTTTAAGGGAGTTTATTAAGTTTTAGCACCTTATGGTGTCTGCAAACCTGGATTGGTACCTAAAATATATCCTAATGAAAATGAGACCCCAAAATCCCATATTCTCGGGCTTCTCGTCTAGTCAAAGAGCGCAGTAGGCCACATATGGGAGAACTATCAAACCAACAGAAACAGGGGTATCAATATTGAGTTGCATTTCCCTGGTCGCATCTACCGTGTTCCAGTGAATAATGGATAAAAATTTAAAATCTGCAAGAATAGTGAAATATTGAAATTTCAACTCTTATTCTTTGCTTTAATTTCTGTGAAACACCCAAAGGGTTAACAAACTTTATAATTGTGGTTTTGAATACCTTGAGGGGTGTAATTTCTTAAATGGAGTCATTTAGGGAGTATCTAACATACAGGTCCCACAAAGCTACGTCAGAACTGGACTTGTCCTTAAAAACATCAGTGTAACAAATTTTCTTGAAAAAGCCCCCTAATGCCCTAACAAAATAAAATATTGTTTAAAATATGTTGCCAACATAAAGTAGACTTATGGTAGATGTTCGTTATTTACAAATTTGTTGGTTATGACTATCTATCTTACACACAGAAATTTTTAAACTTTGAAAATGGCAAATTTTTCCAAATTTTCACAATATTTTGATATTTTTCACAAATAAACAATGATTGTTTGACAAAAATTGATAGCTTAAAGTATAATGTAAACAACAAACCACACATTTCTTTCACTCATTATAGGGGAAGAAAGAAAAATCCCAAAATATAGTAGCCCGGTATTTAAACCTTTTACTGAGCAAACAACTAGAAACACCAAATACCTTCAGGCAATGATACAAAATATACACCTAAAATATGACTTTTATTAGATATAAATTAATTAAAAACGGAAGTGAACTGGTAGCAATCCCTATTAATCCCTATTAATTCTCTACCTATTTAAATTAAACAAAGATGGACGGAGTGACCGCCCTGAAAAAGGGCGACCCCGTTTTCCTATCTAGCTAGATCCCTACAACTCCCTAAAGCAATATCAGGACAACAAACCAAAATTAATGTACACAAAGAGACCAATACACAAAAAAGTGCCCCAATATTCCACTACCAAATAATAAAAAACAAAAATACGTGCTCAACACAAAATAATATACCTATCACAAACCTATATCAAAATCTATCCCTCTATCCCAACGCGTTTCCCCCGCTGATAGAGCGGGTTCATCAGGGGATAGTACAAACAATTATAGATATAAATGATATTGCCAAAAAAGATAAAATTATGCTCACGTCCCTTTTGTATAATGATATATAGCAGGTCCAAATGAGACACAGGGATCCTGCTAGGTACGCGTGCGTCGTCCAGGGAGCAAGATATGCTACAAAGTAATGTAGTGGCTGCTACTTAAATAATAAACATCCAAATAGTCCGCCGGAACTGCGTCATCTCGTAAGACCGCAGCATAGAGCATGTTAAATAAAGCATGAAGATTCAAAAGCTCCGCTCACATACCCAAGCGCGGGCGCCTGCGCAGTTCGAAGTGAGCGCCGTCCCAAGGATACATGTCCGCGCCTGCTGTCACGGACATGTATCCAGGGCCGCCATACAGGGGGTACAGCCGGTACTCCCGTATGGGGCCCGGTGGAATAAGGGGGCCCGCCGCAAGCGGGCCCCCTTATTCCTCATGATAGAGCGGGGCCCGGCGGCGCAGCCGCCGAACCAGGCTCAAGCTAGCCCACAGTGACTCTGCCTACAGCTAAAGGGGGCCCTGACTCTGGCTACAGCTAAAGGGAGCCCTGACTCTGGCTACAGCTAAAGGGGGCCCTGACTCTGCCTACAGCTAAAGGGGGCCCTGACTCTGGCTGCATCTAAAGGGGGCCCTGACTCTGGCTACATCTAAAGGGGGCCCTGACTCTGGCTACATCTAAAGGGGGCCCTGACTCTGGCTACATCTAAAGGGGGCCCTGACTCTGGCTACATCTAAAGGGGGCCCTGACTCTGCCTAAACATAAAGGGGGCCCTGACTCTGCCTAAACATAAAGGGGGCCCTGACTCTACCTAAACATAAAGGGGGCCCTGACTACCTACAAACTAAAGGGGGCCCTGACTACCAACAAACTAGCTAAAGGGGGCCCTAACTACCTACAAACTAAAGGGGAATCTACCTGCACACTAGCTAAAGGAGGCCCCGACTTTCTGCACACTAGCTAAAGGAGACTCCTAACTACCTGTATACTACCTAAAGGGGCCTGCTTATCTACCTGAGGGCTATTTACCTACCCACCTATGGCTAGGTACCCACCAGCCTACCTGGGGCCGGCCTAGCAACTTATCCAGCTGGAGTCTACCTACCTAAATAGGGCCTGTCTAATTACCTGGGGCCCTGCCCATTTGCCAACCTACCTAGGGTCTTGTCTACCAACCTGGTAATATAATTGAGAGGGGAGCAGCCCATAGTTGTAGTATTATCTCCAGGGGTCATTTCTCTCCCCACCCTCCAACCCCTTAGGATACTAGGCCTCTAAGTTATGGCCTGTACCCGCTCTCTCACCCCTGGGAGGTTTGTACAGAGGTGGGAATAGATAAAGAGATGCTGGAAAATTGAGGATTCTAAGATATTTGTGTGTAATTTCTGCAGGGATGAGCTGTGGCCGGGACAAGTCATCATGGCGGTGTGGAACGGATGCAGACGAAAAGGGAATAAGAACGACTCAAGAGAAGAGAACGACTCATCAGATAGGACGTCTCCGGTGAGTCCCTGATGTCAGGGGTTATTTTACTTCTTTACTGGATCAGTGCTGTATTCACTGTAATGTGATGTGACCCGAGCTGGTGTCAGATCACTATGTAGTCTCCATATAGCAGTGTTCTAGGTTATATCGGTGCGGGTATAGTGGCAGCGTACACGTGTCCCTGATTGTGAGGGAGTGAGTGAGGGAACACCTGACCCTGGGAAGAAGTTACACTTTTACTTTCTTGCTGGTGATTATTTTAGAAGGTGGCGAGGTGCGTGACCCAGGGAAACGTGGAGGGGAATATTGTATGTGGGTGGAGGAGGATATGGATGGAGCTACTTAGCCCTGTGTCTATGATATGCTAGATTGACAGCTATGTGAGACAGACAGATATGTGACTCACTTATAGTATAGTATAGTACTACACAATACAGTTGTTTTTTGCATACTGTATTATGTGGTAAAATGGGCGCATTTATATCCTAGAGGCCGTTTTTCTTTTTCTGGGGGCGGGACGATCGGGTTGCTGAGGGCGGGGTTTACAGGGGGGGGGGGCCAGGTGCTTCAGCTGTATAGGGCCCTGAAATTTCTGTTGGCGGCCCTGGACCTGACTGGTGAAATTGTAATCAAATCAAATATAGTCAAACCTAACAATTTTCTAGGACATGCAAATTACATGTTCTTGACATTTTTTTTCTTTTATTACAAGATTTTTTTTTATTTAGAAAATGTATTAATTAACAATTAACAGATGTGAAGCATTTCATTCCATCCCACTATTTTTGTTCTTCTGGCAGCACAGACTGTTATTTATAATCTGCAGCAACATCAAAATTTGACTTTATTTATAGAAGTGGAGAGCTTAACTATAATCCTGCTCATCTGCTGTTACATTGCCACTCTTAGTTCCAAATGGTTGAACTCGAAAAGTGCGATGGCCTATTCCTCTGTGTTATTATCACTTTAGAGAGATGACATTTGGAACAATTTTTAAAAGTGATGACTTTTTGCTTTGAAGTGTATTGGGAAGTGTCTAATTACCTTACTATGCTACCAACATTTTGCTCATCCTGAAACTTTAATCTTGAAACTCTCTTTTTAGTGTGTTTATTATATATATAATATATATATATATATATATATATATATATATATATATATCAAAATGTTATATATTATATATAATATATATTATATATATATATATATAATATATATATTATATATTTTATATATCACCAACAGTCGAGTCATTATTTATGACTATTTTTTACTTTTGATGTCAGCAGAGCAGAGCACATGAAGGAAGTTTTGTTTTGTGAGCTGGCTCGGTGGGTATATGTAGTCTGCAATAAGCTGTCTGCACACATATAACTCATTGTTTTTTTTTTTTAATCATTAGTTTTTTATTAAAGAGAATTTTCCTTTACAGAGATCTGCACGAACACAGCAGAGAAAAACCATAACAAAAAGAAACAAACAAAATAGACCATGTAGCAGAGATGACACACAGTATGAAGGATGTCTCATAGAACATGTGAACTTGCAGCTAAAAGACCGCAAACCACAAGTTCCTTACATATGTTGATAATATACTGAGTATATAATCAAGCCATTTATTAGGTTACACACCTGCCAATTCGTTAAACACTTAATTTCTAAACCATCACATGGCAGCCTAGCAATTTAGGCAAGTAGACATGGTCAGATCAACCCTGAGTTAAACCCGAAACCAACAGTATAGGTAAGAAAGGTGTTGAGTGCTTTGAACGTGGCATGGTTTGGTCAGAAGGGTGTCTGAGTATTTCAAAAAACTGCTGATTCCTGGATTTTCAAAGCAAAACCATCTTAGGTTTACAGAGAAATTTCCAAAAAGAAAAAAAAAATCCATGACGGCAGTCTGGGCGGAAATGCCTATTGAGCAAGGTCAAAGGAGAATGGCAGACTGGTTCGAGCTGATAGAAAGGCAAAAAGTGACTCAAAATAGCACCCGTTGCAAACCCAAAGGGAGGCAGAAGAGCAACTCTGAACGCACATTAAAGGCGAACTTTGAGGCAGATGGGTACAGCAGCAGAAGGACCACACCGGTGCCATCCTTTCAGCTAAGAACAGAAATAGGCTCCAATATGCCAAGCTCACGAAATTGGACAGTAGAAGATTGGAAATGTTGCCTGGTCTGATAGTCTCGATTTCGCTGCGTTAAAAAGGGAAAAAAAGGGGAAAAACCCAAAAAAAAAAATTTTTTAATAAAATTTGGGTTTTATATATCTATATATATATATATATTTTTATAAGTTATATATATATACTAATATTTATTATTTAGTATACTATATATAATATATATATTTATATATATTATATTATACACCAACAGTCGAGGTCATTATTTATGGACTATTTTTTACTTTTGATGTCATGCAGAGCACTTGAAAGTAGTTTTTGTTTGTGAGCGGATCCGTCTCCGCAGAGCGTGGGTGTTGGGTTGATTGTTCTTTTTGTATTGAAAGAAGTTTATTTTTGATATTTCTGCATATTCTTTGTTATTAGGTTATATGTGATTAAGAAAAAGGATAAATTATATTTGATAATGAAGAATTGTAATTGGTGGATTATGAATAATAAATAATAAAAATATTAAATATATTTAATTTGAAATGTAATGATACGAAAATTAAAAATTTTATTATAGTGAAAAAAAAAATTTTAAGACATAGAATTTTTAATAATTTAACAAAAAACAATAATGGAGGATGCATATTATAGTTTCAAAAAAATAATAAAAAGGTAATAAATAAGATTAAGTAAGATTGGCAATAATTGATATTAGAAATAAGCAAAATTAAAATAATAAAGATTCAAATATGTACTAATTTATTTTCATTTAAATAATAAATTATAAACTTAATATTAAATGGTAAGTAAAAAAGAAGATAAAATAAATGATAATAAAAAGAATAAAGAACAGAAGTAAAAAGAAATAAAAGACGGTGGTAGGGTGGGGGACTTCCGGAAGAAGTGGGGGGTAAAGGGTAAAACGAGAAATAAAAAAAAATATTCATTATAAAATAAAAATAAAATGATTATAGACGTATAATAAAATAAATAATATTAAAAAATTATAAAAGAAAATAAATAAAAAGACCATGAGTATGATAATCAAAAAAAAAAACCCTCATGAAAAATTTGTAAATATAAAAAAACAGTATAACTAATATAGAAATAAAAAAAGAAAGAAAAGAAAAAAACATAAAAAAAAAATGAACATAGAGAAAAACAGTGATTAGATCAAATAAAAAAGACGAAAGATGTAACAAATTAAAAGTTAAAACACAAAGATGGTGGTGGTCTTAACCCAATGTGTATGTGCGGACAAATTAGATAGAAAAGTATTATAAATACTAGCCATATATATAAAAGTAAATATAATAAAAAAAATGAAAAAAAATATAATAGAAAAGAAATAAAAAAATTAGATTTAAACAACAAATAGAAAAAAATGAGTAAAGAAAAAAAGAGAATAATAATGACCAAATTGAGATCAAAATATAAATAAAAAGAAAATATAAATAAAGTAATAAACCCAAATAAAAAAAATAATATAAAAGAATAGAGGTGAAAACAATAAAGACCATCATAAATATATGTAGTCTGCGATAAGCTGTCTGCACACATTAACTCATTGTTTTTTTTCTTTAATCATTAAGTTTTTTATTGAAGAGAATTTTCTTTACAGAGTATCTGCGCAGAAAAACACAGGCAGAGAAAAACCATAACAAAAAGAAACCAGCAAAATTGAACATGTAGCAGGAGATGACACACCAAGTATGAAGATGTCTCATTTAGGAAATGTGAAACTTGCAGCTTAAAGACGCAAACCACAAGTTCCTTTCATATGTTGTTAATTTAGCTGAGTTATTTTTATGACATTTCCCAGGTACATAAACAGGATCTCAGTTAGCAAATGTCGAAGTTTTCCAAACCTCCCATTTCTGTCTCTGCCTAGCAATTAGGTGGGGGGGGGGGACAGTAAGGTTTAGCTCACTATGGTATTGTATGTTAACCCAGCGTTTATCACTTCTGCGCAAAGCGCGGTGCCACTAGTGATTCAGTGATAAGCATTAGTTTGTCTAAGTGGCAATAAGTTTATGTGTTGGGTTACTGTTTGATACTAAAGGAATATCAAAGTAAGTGAATATCTAATAAAGTAATTCCTGGTGAGTGTGAATTGTGAGCCAATATAGTTGCTGGTTCAGGCCCTTCCGCCTTGGTCCATAGGGGCCTAATCACGGGACATGTTCCACCACATGTATCAGGGGAGCCAGCCGTTACCACAATTTATCCAAGCACATTATGTGATGGATCCTAGGATAAATGTGAGCTGTTCGGACCGGGGTTAAGGTACCACCTGAGATGGATTTTCCTCGATAGTGGCGAGCGTGATTGATACTTTCGAATGCCTAGAGCTTGAATTGCTGCCGTCCACAATTTCTCCACGGGAAGGATTTGGAGCCATCTCCCACTTCCCACTTAGAGCATATAATATAATTTACTTCTTCATCAGCGCTCCACCAGGGTGGCATAAGCGCTGAGAGTCCCTTTGTTTTACAACTATCCCCCAATCGGGAAAGGTGGGAAGGAGATTTAGATGGTTGCGCGGAAAGAAACAGAACTGGATAAGGTGGAGACCGCATGTCTAATCTTTAGGTACACATATAAAATTGCGAGGTTAGGCAGCAAATATTGGAGCAAGGTCTGCAAAAGTCTGAAAACCCCCTGGGAAAATAAGTCACCAATTAATCCAGACTCCTCTAGAGGTCCAAGGCTCTAAATGAACATTCTGGAAAGCTCCATACAGCAAGTGTCAAAGGACACAGTTTTTTTGTACGTACTTTAGCGGATTGCTATCTGTTTTCTGCCACACATCCATCAGATGCTGGGTAGGGTCAAGGCATTAGTGTGAGGGAGAAAGTAGAGGAGTAGACCCTAGAGAGGTTGCCACTTAGGTGGTCATTTAACAGTGCCCGAAGATAGTAGCGAGTTTTTCACTATGTGTCACCGGTGTGACTGGGGGGGACTTCCAATGCAGAGAGGGCCGCTCAAGATGCGGAAATGTTGTATGCCCTCAAGTCAGGAACGGCCACTCCCTCCCTGTTGCTTTCGAAGGTAAAGATATTGCCGTCTCTAAAACGAGGTCGTTTTTGGACCCCAAATAAATTTTAGAATCAGAGTTTGCAACCTGTGATACCAGATTGGTGGGGATAATAAGGGAAAAAGTGCTCTCGCTAGTCATAAAAACCTAGGGTGGAGGAGCATTTTTGTAGGTTGATTCTGGCTATCCACGATAAGGTTGTAACCCCAAATTTTTAGACAATTTCAGCAGATAGGGAGAGTGTAGTCTATACAGAGTTACGTTCTATGGTATCAGGAAAGGTTTGAAAATTCTTAACTCCTAAATTATACAATGCTCGGGGTTGACCAGGGCTTTAAAATTAAAATGGAGTAATTAGACCGAATTTGAGAGGGGCAATACAAGAGGTAGAATAGTAGACTGGTAATGTTTAACTTGTACAGTGACACCTCAGAGTATTCCTGAAGTATGTTAATATGGCCGGGATTTGAGACAGGTCGGTTTTTGGCACATACATGAGGACATCGTCGCATATAAGCTAGCTTTGTGGACTAACCAGGGCAATTTCCACCCGCGTTATGAGGGAGAAGTCCTTATCAACTCCGTAGGGGATCAATGCACATGATCAATGATTAGTGGCGAGCGACGACGAAAGAGGGATATCCCTGTAATTAAGAACGAATGTGACACGAACTGAGGAGGTAAACAACAGCAGAAGGCGAGATATATAATGAAGTATTGCCTTGAAAAATGGGCCAGGTTAGCCCAAATTTAAGAAGGAACCTCCCGTAAGTAAGCCCAGCCTGATTATGGTCAAAAGCCTTCTCTCCATCGAAGAGAAAGCAGAACGATGGGGATTTGTCTTTACTTAGGAATTGCAGGACTGTTGAGGAATCGCGTATACATCCTGGTCTGCCTCCCCTGAACAAATCCTACATGATCAGGGATTGATAAGGGATGGTGAACCACATTTACCCTAGTTGGCGATAATTTTGCAAAGAATTTTAATATATGAATTGCAAGAAGAGAGATCGGACCCGATAGTTTGGACAATGTTATCCGGTGGCTTACCATGTTTTGTGGGATCGTGACAATTGTTAGCCGCTAACATCTCTTGCAAGGGGGGAGTTCAAGCTAATGAAGGTAGTTAAAGGTTACTAAAAGATAATTATTAAGGGGCATTTGGATAAGGTTTATAATAGTCATTTTTAGCCCGTCTGGACCCGGGGACTTATTTTAGTTTAGATTGGTATGGCAGTTTGAAGTTCCTGCAATGGTTGATAGGAGAAATTAAGGGATGTCATTGGGCAGCAGGAAGCAGACACCTTACGGTACGGCCTATCTTACTTAAAAAGACTGGATGTTCGGAAATCTGCACAGGTGGAAGTTGAAGGGGTAATCTTTAAGATTATATAGTGCCTGGTAATACTGGGCCAAAGAGTTCACAATGTCTTGCGGGTTCATAAGATCTTTCGATCGTTTTCCTGTGAGTGAGGCTACTTTGGATTTAGCTTGAAGTTGCTTAACCCTAAGGCGCAACAATTTCTGGGTGGATTCTCCCTGCATATAGAAAGTCCACCTTAGTCTGGCAAGGTCGAGGAGGAAGGGATCATATTGTGGAGGTTAAATTAGTTGCCAGTTGCTCTAGAGAGGAGCTGTATAGATTTTCAAGATTTGGTGATGAGAGGGGTTTTTTTTAGCCAGGTAGCTGCATCCCGGGGATTTCCCTAGTATGTTCATCTAAGGGCCCTCTCTCTTCCTTTTTCTCTCCGAGGCAATTTTTTAAGAAAAAAGCCACTGATATATGCTAATTGCACACCGAGCAGTCGAAGGTGAGGGACACAGAGCCATATTCAGGTTTTAAAAGTATTATTGTAAGGAGTCTCTAATCTCGTCAGCGATGGCTGCTGATTTCAATAAGGTAAAAAGTGTTTAACCTCCAGGGGAAGAAACGTGGGAGAGGGGAAGGTTATACATTAGCGTAGTAAAGGAATACCGGGGCATTGGTCCGACAAGGTTCTACGCCTATGGCGGCTAGAGAGGACACTATGGTAACATTGGTCTGTTTGTCAAGTAAAAATCTATTCGCCGAATAAGATTTGTGTGAGGGGCTGAATAGACATGAAAAATCTTTTACTTCAGGGTCGTGGAGTTATCGCCAGGGATCTGTGTAGGGTTTTTCCGCTTTCAATAAGGACCCAGGTCTCAAGTCAAGGAGTGGAAGTCGCGGGTTTTATCCATCTCCCATATCGACAACCATGCTGTTTGAAGTCTCCACACAAAACAGGTTTTGCATTATGGAGAGACTTGGCGTTTGGCAACTATCCTGGTAATTAAGCGTAATTGCCTTCTATTAGGTGCATAGAGTGTGGCAATAGTGTATTCGACATCGTTCTAATATGCAATGGTGAATTAATGTATTTGCATTATGGTTATTGATCGCCATCTGTTTAAAGGGAAAAGGCGGGGGGGACACAGTGTCTTAACAATGCTGCCACTGCCGCCTTTTTCCGGGAGAAAGAGGTGAGAAAATTGTATTGGAAATTTCTTATGTTTTAAACTGGGGGTATCTAAATCTCTAAGATGCGTCTCTTGAAGGCATACACATCCCGCTTCTAGGGCTTTAGAATGTACTCTCCAGAGGGTTTGACCTCTTAAAGGGCGAAATCAGCCGTTAACATTTAAGGATAGAAATTGAATCATATAGGGATCAGTAGATATAGGAATATACAAGAGCCGAAACAACATTCAAGGGGTACAGCCCTCTGGAGTGAAAAAAAGCTACTAGAAATGGGAAAGACATCATAGCATAGCACCGCATAGTACACATGGTCTAAAACAGTAAACAGCCAGGTAACTGTGGAAACAAAATAGAAACATATAACCTGCATCAGAAGAAGCAGAGGAAGGAAACAGAGTTCCCAAAAATTAGGGAAGATATCCCGGTGGGGAAGAAACAGTCTCACGGCAGATGACTGCATGGAGCAAATGTCCATCGCTCAATAGATGACATAGGGAGCAGTTCCGAGCATGAGGAGGGGCTGTGCGTATTTAACTTCTGACTCCAACTTGAAAGCTCTGACTTCGGTTGGAGGATCTGGCGCGGGTTTTTGCCGACCCAGGGAGGTGTTATACTTCTTGGCGAAGCCTACTTGTGTTTTGGCCGGTGTTGTAGGTTGGGGATTGCAGTTAGTCCCCATGACCCAAGAAGCTTCTTGACCGACATGGGGTTGTGGCAGCTAGTTGTTGACCATTATCTTTTGTAACATCAGTTGACAGGGACAAGGCCCAGTGATATCCAATGCCAATTCTCTAGAAGAATTTTTGCATTATTGGGAGAACTCTCGGCTGTTTTTAGCATTGTCCCTGGGAGAGAATCCTGGGAATATAGCAATGTCCTTATATTTATCCGGTAGCAGAGGTGCTTACGGAGAGCCCTAAGAAAATCGTCCTCCTTAGTACGGGAAAAAGAAAAAAGTGTATTTTAGCAATAACATCTCTTGGGACTGATGAATGAAGATGCTTAGTTTAGGTAGGCGATGGATGCGAGCTACTGTAAGATCAATCTGGGTGGCGTCTGGAAGACTATAGCCATGAAATCTACAAGGAAAGGACTGGGTAAGTCCGGGGGACGGACTCTGGCTCCCCGCATTCTGATGGTTCTCTTCTGGATTGTCCTCACAGAATTCTAGGATGCTTGCGAGGCAATCTTTGGACCCTCCTACTCTAAAGCCGATTTGCGTCGATAACAAAAAAAAAGGGGTTGTGCGTCCTGCATTTTTTTGACATCCTTTTTTTCCAGGTGGTCTGTCGAGCAACCAAAGGGATTGGAATATTCGCTATGTGAATTCAGTCAAGTGTGTTTGGAAATCAAGATGGATGTTTCACGGAAGGATGAGAAATAGGCGGTGAAGGGTGGCTTCCATATTTTTAGAACGCTTCCATATCGTCGTGGGAGTTTTATGAGTTGGAGGTGGGTGAAGTCCCGGAGAGTGATGGAGAGAGATGCCTCGATCTGCCGAGATGGTTGTGATGAGGTTTCGTGGGAAAAAATTCGGTAAGTTTCGGCGGTTTGGTTCTGGTCTTTCTTCTGTTGTGCCGTCCCAATTCGGTCTTGCGCGGAGTACCCAGGGTAGAAGAAAGAGTGGGTTTATGATTTGCGCGAGGAGACGTGCATCTAAGTTCATCTAATTCGGTGAGGGAGAATTGAGTCCAGGCACGAAAAGTTGTAGAGGGGGATGCAAGTCTGTGACTATGTTGGACTGTATATAACACCTTCCCCCCTTATTGAAAAATAATCAGTGAATAGCAATGAGAAGGGCAAACTTGAGAGGGGAGATTCAGGAAAGGGTTAGAGGACTAAAGTCTCCAGAAGTTGTAGTTAGTGAAAGCTTAGTTCACGCCCTTATCTTATAGGGATATGTTGTGTAATAGGTGTGGCCCAAAGACTCAATAAAGTCAGCCCGAGTCCATATACTGTTGGAGAGTAGATAGTGCTGGCCTGACCTGAATGCGGCTCAGGGAGCTCTATTAGATAGATCCAGGTGAGTATTGACCCAGAAAATACACAAGCTTAAGAGGGATATCCGGAGGTCGTGGGGAATAGTCCTCAGAGGTTTGAATACGGGGGAAGGATGGGCCAATCCGTAAGCAGATATGTGCTGATAAGCATAAGATGGCCACGCCACGTGGCTAGCCACTGGAAATTTACAGACAGGGAGAAGTAAAAGTCCATCGCGTTAGAGAGTTTGTGTCTCAGGGTATAAGGGACAGAGAGCAGTGGGCGCGCTATTGAGAACAGCACCGTCTTGGACTGCAATCGGGTCATGTACTGCAGGTGGTGCTGAGGTAAAGTCTTCTGTGGGCAGTAAGCAGTCACCTCAGGGGTGTTTGAGCAGAGATGTGCACACGGTTATTAAAGGGTGCTATTGCTGTATGTTACTGCGTTGTTTATATCAGTTGATATTGTTGTGGGTATAATCCAGGAGAAGACGCGACTCTGTGCGGCCGCAGGGTAATTATCCCAGAGTGCGTTGTGTCAGGAAAGGAGCGACCTCCAGTTATAAGGTGGCAGTATGCAGGCTCACAAAATTGGCCACCGCGCCACGCGGTCCGAGTACGGAGGCTGAGTGCGGGAAGTGATCCCAATCAGGTCCGCAGCTGCGGCCAGCGGCCGGAGCTCGGGGACAAATTCGGGCGAGAAGTAAGCGTACACTTAGTTGTGAGCTGGGAGCTGCAGGCAGGAGCAATCCGACAGTGTGAGCAGGCCGGAACAGCCGCTGCGCAGGGTCGATGAATTGGGCAGTGAAGCGGAGGCACTCGGGGGGGACTCTTCTGCAGCGATCGAGCTCGTTGCACAGCAGTTTCCCTTCGACCTCTCGGGCAAGGACGAGGAGGTGTACGAAGTCAGTGCTGGCATTGCGGTACCGTTCATGCTAACACGGTCCTCTGCACGAAGTATGCTGGCGGTATCCGGTCTCCTCACGGCTCCAGGCGGCTGTCCCCTCCCGGCCACAATAACTCTCTGTTCGGGAGTCCCACAAGGACGGAGGAAGAAAGAAGCCTCCCCGAAGGGGGTGGCAGATGTGCCAGAGGATCCTCTGTGGGTTTTTATACAGGTTTGGGTGTCCGGAAAATAGGCTTAAATTGTGCGGGGTTAGATAGATTGCCCACGGAGCTCCTCTCTTCTGCTGCCTACTCCATGCGAGTCCAGGCCACACCCCCCACATATAACTCATTGTTATCATGGGTAGAAGGGGCAATTTATCAGAGTTGCAAGAGGGATAAATATTGTCTTTTAGGACAAGGGTCACAGAATTTCTGAGACTGTCCAGTTTACTATTTGCATGCTGCTATAGTAAAAGTGTACTGTGAGTGGACAAACCACTGCAAATCAGTGACACGGAAACTATGGAGCACCACATGCCATTGATAAGAGAGGTGAACATCTGATATGAAAGTGCTTGAGGGTGGACCGACATACAACAGTTGAGAACTCACCACCAAAATGAGTCAGGGGGTGGGCTATGACATATGTCTAAAAAACAGATTGACAAATCATGCTATGTATGGGGTTCTGAAAAAGTCAGATAGTCACTTTGGGTGACATGTATGAATTATGGCGCTTACAGACCAGTTCTAAATCGTTTTAAGGTAGTATAGACTGTACCCAAATGTATGAACCTGTTATTCTGCAGTTCAAACATACAGGCACAGTCTAGTGCCAATACGACAACTCAGGCTCATGCACCACCTTTAACTTGGTCTGGTTGTTCTAACTGTTTTGTGCCAAAGTTTTGGCGTCAAAGAATCATAAATTAGTCTACTTCTACTAATGTGGTGCGACGCCCCCGGAACGCCACAAAACTAAAAAGTGTCTTTGGCGCAGTACCGAGGCACTTATCATGCTAAAGTTTGGAGAAACACTGTTCATACATCTATAGAACTGGTCAGCTTTTTAAGGGCAAAATTTAGGCGCAGCCCGTTCATACATGTCGCCCTTCATCTTTACAAAGGAAAGGCTTCAATTTTCACAGCAGTATCAGAACTGGACCTCCCCTTTTTGGCAAAGGGTTGCTTTCTCCAATGAGTCACATTTTCTGCTTCATCAAACAGATTGACTTTGGCATGTCAGACGAGAACATCAGAAGACAGAATACCCTGCAACCATTGCTGGAAGAGTACAAGCTGGTGGTGGCAGAGTTAGCGTCTGGGGAATGTTTATATGGCATTCTCTGGACCCATTCATCCATGTAGAAGACACTCTCAATTGATTTAGATATAAATCCATCCTTGCAGATCACATACACCTATTCATCCTGATTGTCCTTCCTGGGATGGATGATATCCTCCAGCAAGACAATGTGACATGTCACTTGGTACAAAATGTCTAGCACTGATTGGAAAAGCAAGACAAAGATTTCCAAGTACTACTCTGACCCCCAAATTTCCAAGACTTGAACCCCAACAATCATGTACACTCTATGGTTCCTCCGCCTCGCACCCTCCCGCAGCTGTGGGATGCACTGCAGTCAGCGTGGCAGCTGATTCCTGTGACATTCCTATAGCTGCTGTCCATACTGCACAAGGAGGTCTCTCTGGATAACATAATAATGTGACTGGACTGTGTGTGTGATATTATATATATATATCTCACATTTTTGTAAATATTGTATTACAACTTTTCACGGGGCAATACTGAGGTTATGACACTTTAAAACAATGACCAAATTATTTTCCGGCACTGTCTTAACTCTCTTGGGCATTCAGCTCACTGGAGTTACACAGGTTACAGCCACTGGAATCCTCTTCCACTTCTCCATGACAGCATCAGAGAGCTGGTGGATGTTAGAGATCATGTGCTCCCCCACCTTCCCTGCTCAATAGGGTTTGAGTTTAGAGATATGCTTGGCCAGTCCAGCAACTTTATCCTCATTTTCTTTAGCAAGGCCGTGGTTGTCTTTGAGGTGTGTTTCAGGTTGCTATCATGTTGGAATACTACCCTGTGGCCCAGCTTCTGAATGGAGGTGATCATGCTCTGCTTCAGTATATCACAGTACATGTTGGTATTCATGGCCTTCATTCAATGAACTGTAGCTCCTCAGAGCCGGCAGCACTCATGCAGCCCCAAACCATAACACTCCCACCACTATGCTTGACTGTAGGCAAGACACACTTGTTTTTGTACTCCTCACCTGGATGTTGCCACACACTCTTGACACCATCTGAACCAAATAAGTTTATCTTGGTTTCATCAGAGCACAGGACATAGTTCCAGAGATCCATGTCCTTAGTTAGCTTTTCTTTCGCAAACTGTTTGTGAGCTTTTTTGTGCATCATCTTTAGAAGAGACTTCCTCCTGGGGTGAAGCCATGCAGACCAATTTGATGAAGTGTGTGGCACTGAAAGGCTGATCCCTTTAACCTCTTCAGATATGCTAGCAGCACGTCTATGTTAAAAAGACAATCTCTGGGTATGAGGCTGAGCATGTGAACTCAACTTCTTTAGTCAACCATGATGAGGCCTTTTCTGAGTGGAACCTGTCTTGTTTAACCATTATATGGTCTTTGTCACCGTGCTGCAGCTCAGTTTCAGGGCATTGGCAACCTTCTTATAGTCTAGGCCAGGCATCCTCAAACTGCGGCCCTCCAGCTGATGGGAAACTTCAACTCCCATCATGCATTTATATAATCTATAACAGTGGGAATGATGGGAGTTGTAGTTTCCCATCAGCTGGAGGGCCGCAGTTTGAGGATGCCTGGTCTAGGCCATCTTTATGTAGAGCAATAAATCTTTTTTTCAGATCCTCAGAAAAGAGTGAAAAAAGTAGAATGAAAAGACCAAATTTAACATAACTGCTCCCCATTTACAAGTCATTGTACATGGACGAGCCACATAACACCGGGGAGGGAAAATGGCAAATTGGGCACAATTTGTCCATTTCCACTTGGGGTTGTAGTCACTTTTGTTGCCAGTGGTTTAGACATTGATGACTGTGTGTTGAGTTATTTTGAGGACATACCAAATTTACACTATTTTACAAGCTGTTCACTAACTACTTTACATTGTATCAAAATATCATATCTTTAATGTTGTCCGGTGAAAAGATATAATACAATATTTACAAAAATGGGAGGGGTGTACTCACTTTTGTGAGATACTGAATTGACACAAACCGTATCTATTCAAGCCACATATGTAGCAACGTTTCACATGTTTAAAGATGGGATCCACAGATAACATTGGTAAGTACTTGTGTATTTTAGTTGTAATTTTGGAATATTGTACACTATACTGAGTAATGAAATGTATAGAGTCATTTCCAAAAGAGATGTTTGTGGTGTTAGATCCATATAATAAATGTTGTCTATCCCTTTTGTCAGCAAGTTACACAGTTCATTGTAAACAACATGACTTATATCCTCTATTCCCTCTATTCCACAGCCTACAAGTAATGTGTATTTTACCTCTCGTAATCACTAGACCGGCTACAATTACATTTAGTGTACTCTCTTTTGTAAGATACTATATTTATTTTTATTTAAATATATCTATACATATCTCTCTCTCTCTCTCTTTTCTCTCTCTCTCTCTCTCTATATATATATATATTTTTATATATATATATATATATATTTAATATTTATATATACACATGCACAATATTAAATTGATGTAAAACAATCGGCTTTGTACAAGGCTCACAAGCCCAATCTACACTGTGAATTGAGTGTTTTCTTTTTTAAATCAATGCTTTTCATTTCATTCTTTTTTTTTTCTTTCTCTAAGAACTGTGCCTAAAATGACATGGATAGAGATTAAAGACAGACCCTCTCTGGTTTAGTGACATCAAACACCATGAACAGTATGAGGCTGCGATGAACTGAGAGATGTAGACTTTTGTTGCAATACAAAGCAGCTCATTATTATTCCTGTAGTGCATGCTCTCCCCTGGTTTACAGGAGTTTTAGACACCCATTAGTAAGGATAAATATCATATCCATTGAGATAACAAATGTTTTAATCCTCACCTTATTAACCCCAAATGGGTTGCATTTAGTATAATTCTCACCTATATTTTTCTGCTAAACTCAAGTCAATTGAGTGTCTCCATAGTGGTCACCGGCCTTGTCTCATGACCTTTTCTTCCAGGAAGATAAAAATACAGCTTCTATACCTGACCAAGGTCTTTTCGTTACCATGGAAACTGCATATTTATTTTTGACATCTCCTCCAGAATCAAATAAATGTTAAATCTATGTATCAGTCTAAGTGTTAAATCTATGTATCTGTCTCAAGATACATATATTTATCATAAGATATTTTATCTTTAATTACCTAATGCATAATAGATTGTTTATATTAATATGTTATAAAGCATTTGTAGAAATGATTTGTATGTGAATGTAAGACCCCTCTTGAGATAATATATCCTTAACTACAGAACTGATAGTAAGATATCAAACACAAGAATAAGTAGTAACTTGATTAATTAGTACAACACTGATGTTCATTATGAAAAAATTACTTTTGGTGTAATAATTGAGCTTAAAATTAGATTGTATGGAGCTGTAGACATTAATGGCGTACAGAATTAAGAGTGTATGCTTTCATTATGTGCATTATCGGGACTACAGATTTTAATAATATTGTACGTACTTTAAGTTTCAAAGGGATTTTTCCACAAATGCATTTCATGCCTGGCTTGTCCTGCTTCAGCTTTCAATGTGTTCAAAACAGGGTGTGTATGATTTGTTTGAACTGTGTATCATGTGACTCAGCAGACTTGAGATCAGCATGTCTTTCTCCACATTGTGCTCACTCTATTCAAACAAAGGTCTGTTTATGTAAAGAACTGTGAGTAGCTTTAAAGGGGTTGTCTCAGTAAAAGGACTACTTTTTATGTTAAAGATCTTGCAAAAACAAGTCACTTTGCAATACGTGTCCGTTAACAGTATCCTACCTATTCTGAGATATCCCCTCTTGTATGGGCTGCGTCAGCTCCTCAGGTTGCTATAGCTACAGACCTGGCTTCTACTGCAGTCTAGTAGAAGCCGGTAAACAAAGTGAAACCAAGATAACTGTAAAGGCTGGGTAGTGGATCCTCTGGACCACCGCAAGCGATGATAGTTAAGCCACGCCAGGGAACGGAATCTAAGTAGCCCCCGGTTTTCACCAGAGCCCCCCAAAGGCGGGATGGACTTGCTGGCGCGGTGAGGCTACCAGGTCGTTACCCCTGACGTGACTTGCTTGCGATGGCGGCCAAGGTGCAGCGTGGTACAGAATCGAAGTTTCCCGGGGAAACGTAGTCGTGGGCAGGCAGTAAGGTCAGGGCAGGCGGCAATGGTTCATGGTCATGGACAGGCAGCAAGGTCAGGGCAGGCGGCAGAGGTTCGGAGTCAAGAAACGTAGCAAGAGGTCTAGTACACGGTAAGGTGAGAATATACTTCAGGAACGCTTTTTCTAATGCTCGGGGCAACATAGATCCAGCAGGGAAGTGACGTGGATCCCAAACCTATATAGAGACAGCGCCCGGTAATTAACCAATTACTGGCGCACTGTCCCTTTAAATGTAAGTGGACGAGCGCGCGCGCTAGGGGGCGCGCATGCGCATTCCGGCCGGCAGTGGATGAGGACCGGACGGGAGCGAGGCCAGGTGAGTGGATGGGACGGGTGCGACCACGGGCAGCAGCGCGGTCCGCGGCGCCACCCGTCCCCGCCGGGGACCCGCCAAGGGGAACGTGGGTGCGACCGCGGTCCGTGGACCGGATCACGGCGCAACCCGTTACAGTACCCCCCCCCCTCCCCTTAGACCTCCCCCCTTTTTAGGTGCAGAAATCTGATGAGATCACGGTTCAGGAGTTAGATTCTGGCTCCAGGGTCTTCCTCGGGGTCGAAGCCCCTCCAATCCCCAGGAAGAAAATTTCCCCCGACCCTCTTTATAGCCAAAAAAGTCCTTTACTTCAAAGATGTCAGCGGATTCGGCTACTGGGGGGAAGGCGTAACATTCTTCCCGAGGAAAAACCCGGGTTTAGAACCAGAGGGGTTAAGGAGGGTAATGGAATGCGTTTTGGAAACGGAGAGATGGAGGCAAACAGAGGTTTTTTGGGCACGGGTTCAACTGCCGAAGAACTTGAAAAGGGGCCAAGGGAAACGGGGGCCCCAAATTTTAAGACTGGGAAAACCCCTTAGGCGCACTCCCCCGGGGAGCCAAAAATTGGTCCCCCGGGGGGGGAAAAGTCGGGAGGTTTCTCCTTTGTCAGCCTGAGTCTTCTGCGGGGGAGGCCCCGAAGTAGAGAAATGAGTCTCTTGCCAGATGGGGTTTTATATCCCCACTTGGGCGTTACGCGGGCACATCCGAATCAGAGGGCAGGGGAAGGGGGGGGGTGCGGGTGGTGGCCATAGACTACAAAGAATGGAGAGACGCCGGCTGCATCATAGTCACGATGGTTATAAGAAAATTCGGCCCAAGGGAGCAGCTCGGTCCAGTTGTCCTGACGTCCGGATACAAAGTGGCGCAGGTATTCTCCCAGAATCTGGTTCACCCTCTCCACCTGCCCATTGGACTGAGGGTGATAGGCCGATGAAAAGTCCAACTTGACTTGCAGACAGGAGCACAACGCACGCCAAAATCGGGATACAAATTGAACATGCGGTCGGAGACAATGTGTGAAGGTAGCCCATGTAGCCGGAAAATATGCCGGAAGAAAAGACTAGCCAATTGTGGGGCAAACGGCAGGCCAGGGAGAGTCACAAAGTGGGACATCTTTGAGAACCGGTCCGTAACCACCAAGATGATCGAATTCCCAGAGGAAACTGGTAGGTCTGTGACGAAATCCATAGCTATGTGCGTCCAAGGGATTTCTGGCACGGGCAGTGGATGCAAGAGACCTGCGGGCCTGTGGCGTGGGACCTTGTTCCGAGCACAAGTGACACAGGTGCGGGTGAAGTCCTTGACATCTTGTGCCAGAGTCGGCCACCAGTAGTGCCGCGAGATCAAAGCGTGAGACTTCCGAGCTCCGGGATGGCCAGCCAAGAAGGAGCTATGCCCTCACTCCAGAATCTTCTTCCTGAGTGCCAGCGGCACGTAAGTCTTGCCCGTAGGAATGTTTTGGAGATCTGCGGGAGCCACGTGAACTAACCGTTCGGGAGAAATTATGTGTTGTGACACGGGTTCTTCACCGACCACGTCCGAGGCACGGGAGGGGGCATCCGCCTTGACGTTTTTCTCAGCAGGCCGGAAAAGTATACGAAAGTCGAAACGTGAGAAAAAGAGAGCTTGGCAAGGGTTTAGACGTTGGGCCGTCTGAAGATACAATAAATTCTTGTGGTCCGTAAAGATGTTGATTGGATGACGAGCCCCCCTTTCCAGCAGATGTTGCCCCCTCCTCCAGGGCTAACTTGATGGCCAAGAGTTCCCGGTTCCCCAATGGCATAAGTTCCGGCCTCACCCGGCGAAAAGGTCTTTGAGAAGAACCACATGTGAGAATCTTGCCTTTGGGGCTTTTGTGTGAGGACCGCCCCTGCCCCCAGGGAAAGAGGCATCCACCTCCAAGGAGAACGGCATTCTGGAATCCGGCCAGACCCAAGACAGGGGGCAATGGAGAAGGAAAGTTTTTAGATCAACAACACCCTTTCCCTCACCTCCGGGGGCCCCAGCATCTCGGTTCGCATTCTTCCTAGTGAGGGCCACGATAGGAGCCACCAAGGTTGGAGAAGTGGGGAATAAATTGCGGTTTAAAAATTTGCGAAGCCCAGGAAGCACTGTCTTGCCCGACGACCGACAGGACGGGGCCACTGTAGCACCACAGAGAGTTTTGCCGGGTCCATCTTTAGGCCTTTAGTCGAGACTATGTACCCGAGGACAGGTAGGCTGGTCTGATGGAATAAACATTTCTCCAGCTTGGCGTTTCAGTCGGGTTTCTGCGCAGAGTCGAGAACCTGGCGCACTAGTGCCGGTGAGTTTGAAGATCAGGGGAGAAAATCAGGATGTCATCTAGGTACACTATGACGCAGGTGTACAAGAGATCCCGGGAAGACATCCTTGACGAGTTCTTGGAATACCGCTGGAGCGTTACAGGCCCAAAGGGCATCACAGATTACTCGAAGTGTCCATCTCGGGTATTAAAGCATCTTCACTTTGTCCCCCTCCCGATTCTGATGAGGTTATAGGCTCCTCGCAGATCCAATTTGGAAAACACCTTAGCCCCCTTGAGGGCGGTCAAAAAGTTCTGAGATCAGTGGGAAAGGGTAGCGTTTTTTCACGGTGATCTTATTTAGAACCCTGTAGTCTTTACACGGACGGAGGGAACCATCCTTCTTCTGCAGGAAGAAAAACCCGGCTCCGGCTGGGGGAAGAGGACTTACGAATGAATCCTTTCTGCAAGTTCTCTGTTGTAGGCCGACATGGCCCGAGTCTCCGGACGGACAGCGGGGGACCCTTCCCCGGGGAGGACTGGTTCCTGGGGAGGTCAAAAAGGACAGTCGTAAGTCCGACGTGGTGGCAGCAAATCGGCCTCTTTCTCGGGGGAATACATCCCCAAAATCCGGGTTTATTTCTGCCGGCGGGCCTGGAAAAGGGCTTGAAAACGGGTGCAGAAGGGGTTTGGCCCCGGGCCCGTGGTACCCCCAAAGAAAAGGGTTTTCTGGATTTTTTTCCCCAAGCAGGACTTCGCCTGTTTTCCCAAATTTCGAGCATAGTGGCGTGCGTTGCAGCCAGGGCAGCCCCAAAAGGGATCGCCGAGGAAGGCCCCCGGGGCGAACGGGGGGGAAAAAAGATCTTCTCCTTATTTTAGCGCCCCCCACCAAAGGGTAGGTCACCGGGTGGGGTTTTTGTACGGATGGGGTTTACTGAGGACTCCCACTTTACCCAAGAAATAAGCGGGGCCTTTTCCAGCCCGGGCTTTCAGGGATTTCACTACCGGGTTTTCCCCAAAAAGGGGGGCAAGGGTGAATTCCCGGCAGACCCCCGAAACCCGGAAGGCCGGCCTCCGGAAAAGAAGGGGCCAGCATCAGAAGTACCTCCACTGGCTTCCCTCAAACGGGGGGAGGAGGAAACTGCACCTAGGGCCGCCTCTCCTCGGGAAAACCCTTTGGGGTGAGCGTTTTCCCCGGGTGCTGGGGGCGTAAACGGACAGTTTTTCGAAAAGGTTTCCCGGTGGGCAAAATAAGACATACCTTTCTGGGTCGACACGGTTCAGCTCCCGCCCCGATAAATGGGCCCGGTTTCCCCTTTCAAAGGGTTCCACCTCAAGGCTTGAGGGTAGTAATGGAAATTTGGGAAAAACCCGGGGGCCCGGTGGAAACCGGGGGAAAGGGGCGTGCAGAGTCTCTTTTTTCCCGATTTCAGCTCTTCCGCCTCTCTGCGAACCTTTTATCAATACGTTTTGTCAGTGAAAATTTGTTTTACTCAGAGAGGACGAAAATATTTGGCTCACTACAAAAGGCCCCTTTGGACCTTCCGAGGGGGAAGGGTGACCGCCTTAGTTCCACGTGCAAAAAGCACTGGGGTTTTAAACCCCGGCAAGCTTGGGGGGTCCCCGGCAAAGCTGATGGTTTAAAGGGGGGCCGAAGCTTGGGTCCCATGGTAGCCCAAATTTGGAAGGCTGAGGTTTGGGGGGAGCCAAAGGACGGAGACTGTTGCTGGGATGCAAGGAGTGACGCATCATGGCGGAGAGCTGGCTCCCTCCCTTGTCCTGTTGTGCCCAATTTTTCTGGGACTGCGGGCAACAATTGTCGAAAAACCGCGATGCTTGGGAGAGGCACCTTGGCGGGATCCTGGGTGGATCTAACTGTAACGGGGGTATGGATCCTCTGGGCCACCGAAGCGATGAAAATTTAAACCACGCCAGGAACGGAATCTAAATACCCCCCCGGTTTTACCAGGCCCGCCCAAAGCGGGATGGACTTCGCGGCTGGCTACCAGGTCGTTTCCCCGACGGACTTGCTTCGATGGGGCCGAGGGGCGCGTGGTACGAAAAACGAAGTCCGGGGAACGTAGCGTGGGAAAGGAGTAAATTTTAGGGGAACGAAAATTTTTGGGTTTGTGGCGGCAGGGAAGGCAGGGCAGGCGGGAGAGGTTCGAGTCAAAAACAGCAAGAGGTCTGGTACATGTAAGGCGAGAATATACTTCAGGGAAAGCTTTTTCTAAAGGGTCGGGGCAACATGATCTAGCAGAGAAGTATGTGGATCCCAAAAACCCAAATTTTGAGCAGCGCCCGGTAATTAACCAATTACCGGGGCACTGCCCTTTAAATGTATTGGACGGGCGCGGTTTTTGCGCTAGGGGGCGCGCATGCGCTTCCTCCGGCAGGGGGACGAGGGCCGGACGGAGCGAGGGCCCGGGGAGTGGATGGGGCGGGTGCACCACGGCCAGCACGTGGCCCGCGGGCCACCCCTCCCCCCCGGGGGGCCACCATGGGCAACGCGGGGTGACCGCGGGCCCCCTGGACAGATCGCGGGCCCAAACCCCTTTTAAAAAACAGGACTAAGATAAGAGAAAACAATGTAGGAGAAACCCCCTTTTTGTAGCTGGTGGGGTTTGCACTTCTGCCTCTCAGTATTAATCAAACAGTGCAAATAGATAAATAGAAAAAAGAAACCTCAATCAGGTATGTGCATTGAGAAAAAAAAAACAAATCTTTGCAGGAACCACACATAACTGATTGAGTTTTGTTTTTATTTATTTGCATTGTCTAACTAATTATTAAGGAGTACAGAGGACAGGAGTAGAATGACAGAACCTTGGGATGAACATGCGCTCAGCAGTAAGTTTGTGAGATTACTAGACAGGGAAGAGACTTGCAGTAGCTGCCTGAGAGGAGAGGTGTTGTCTGAGTATATACAGCTAGGATAAAGCTTTTCAAGGTCAATCCAGTATGTGACAGTACACTCTGTATGAGTAAGGCAGCAACTAAAACAAAAATGGTACAGACATTTTAATAATGGTGAATGGTGAAAAAGTTTAATTTTCAAGCTTCCCGCATCAATTTTACTTTGGGAGGAAAAACCCCTTTTAAAATATTTTTTTTTTTTTGGGTATTTAAACCCTGTTTTTTTTTTGTTTTTATCTTTTAAAGTGGTATTTTGATCTCATACATTTGTGGTATAATCACAGGATATGCTATAAATGTGGGCAGGGCCAGGATGATGGGTAGTCAAATGAAGGGTGCCACTTCATCCCAGGCAGGAAGGGGGCACAAAGAGGGATGGAGTGGGTAGAATTTCCCCTTGGAGGGAGGTGCTACATACCTTATATGCTTAGAACAGCAGAATCCTTTGTCCCAGTCCTGGATGTGGGGTCAATAGACTCTCTCTTGTGGTTGACACTCCAGAGCGGGGGCTTTGCATGTAAGGATCGTTACACCACTAAATACAGTTAAGATGTGAAGAGGGCATATGCTTTCATGCACATATCAGGTCTGGGGCGGCACAATGTATCAAAACTAATATAAGACAATAGTGAAGAAGCTGTCCAATCAAGTCACAGCTCTAATAAAGGAAAGCACCACTCAGAAAATTAGAAACTGGGCATACTCACAAAAGGGCAGTAAAAAAATGAATTAGTTTTGGGGGGGGGATGGCGTTTTAAAATTTTTATTCTCCTGCTTTTTCCCATTCGGCACTTTTCAAAGTAAGGCAAAACAAATAAAATATATGCGGATTAAACAAACAATAATGGGTAAGTACCATTTGTATATGAGTGTGTATATATATATGCAAGTCTATTGGGGAAAGTCTTTCAGTTTGCCCCTCTAGAGGTGGGAATTTCTGTAATTATTTTATTTATTTTTTTGCAAAATACTTCTAGCTCTGTCAGATTGATCGGCGAGCATTTGGGAACAGCAATTTTCAAGTTATGCCACACATTCTTAATGGGATTTGGGTCTGGACTTTGACCGGACCATTTTAACACAAGAAACACAAGACACTTCAACTCACCTCATTCAACTCTGGGAGGCACGGAAGGCTTGTGCAACCAGACAGCACACCCCAAATTTTTAAAATAATAAAAAAGGAGATCCCGCCCTTTTAAAAATAAGATCCGTTTTATTTAAACAATATCACACGAAGTTTTTCGTATTTTGAGTTCTGTCTTGGGAAGCTAACCTTTTTTTACAAACCACACATCAGTGTGTCCGTGCCTGCCTTGTCTAAGCTGCAGCTTCTGTTTTGGGGGTCTCGGCGGCCTGTATTGTTTGGCTTTCGGCTTTTGTATTAGTGTCCCAACCTCGCTCCGCTTCCGGGGCCTGGAAATACAAGGGTTTCTGCCTTTTTTAAAGGGACGTGTCCCAATTTCCCGCCCTTGACCGTGATTAGTGTTGAGGTTATTAACACAAAGTTGAAAAGGCCGGTTTTTAGTTTTATCGGATTTTTTCAAAACCGCGTAATTTAGGCTAAAATCTGCGCATAATCTATTAATATGCGCCATTTCGGCGCTTCATGTCATTTTGGCGGCCAGCAATCAGCTTAGAGAATAGAGCAGGGTGAGCTGGGTGTGCGACGTCATGATGGGCTGTGTTATGGTTGTGATTTGGCTGGAAAAATCACATGACTCGTTATACATAGAAACAGCCCATCCTGTTATGATCAGTGTGTGTCTGTGTTTAATAAGAGCAGGACGTGTGCTCGGTCTCTCTCAAAACAGCTCAGCGAAACTGTTCTCTTTGTTAACACAGATAACTATGCTTTTATCTGTGAACATTAGAACTTAGGTAGATGATAGATTTTCAGTCTTTATTTACTCAGGCTGAGAATTTAAAAGGAGCATCTAGCGCTGTACAGCCGTGGGGACGAGGGGGGGTTTCGGGCGAACACAGACAGACAGGCTGGCAGGCAGGCAGGCAAGGTTTTGCAAGGAGAGTGGATAATTGTGCGCCAAGACTTTGCTTTGACCCTAACATTGAAATGGGTTTTTATTAAACAGGTTTTGGCCAGTTTTAGGTGAAACTATTAGCTTGTATTTTGTGCGAGCCTGTACTTATATTAGGATACAGATTCTTTTATAGTAACTGCAGGTGTATTTGATAGGTGCCAAAACTCACCTTTTATTATATGTACACGATTAATTAAGTTTTTTTTCACTTTGGCGCAGCTCAGTTTTGTTCAAAGACCACTTTGTTCTTTAAAAGGATACAGAACTTTTCTAGTCCCGCAGGTGTATTTATAGGTCAAAAACCACGTTTTATTATCCGTACACAATTAATTCCAGTGTTTTTCTTTGGCGCAGCCCGCTTGTTCAAAGACCCACTTTGTCTCACAACAGGATACAGAATTTTTCTAGTCACGCAGGGTGTATTTATAGTGCAAAAACCAGTTTTATTATCCGTACACAATTTTAATTACGTGTTTTTTACTTTTGGCGCAGCCAGCTTTGTTCAAAGGGACCCAATTTTTACTTACAATAGAATTACAGAACCTTTTCTAGTCATGCAGGGTGTATTTATAGGTGCAAAAACCCACGTTTTATTATCCGTACACAATTTAATTTAGGTATAGTTCATTTTTGGCGCAGGCCATTTTGTTAAAAGACCCATCTTGTACGGATATTACCATACAGAAATTTGATAGCAATTGAGGGTGCATTTCATAGGTGCCAAAAACAACTTTTATTATAAGTATACATTTCAAATAGGTGTTTTTTCACTTTGGTGCGGTCCCAGTTTTGTTTCTAGAGCCACTTGTACTTAAATTTGGAATACAGAAAGTTGTAGTCAGCCGCTGTGTATTTATAGGTGCAAAAAAACCGTTTGTTATCCCGTATAATTTTTAAATAGCTGTATTGCACGTGGTGCCGGCCCTAGTTTTTTTCAAATAGCACGTTGTACGACAATTTTGATAGAAAAATTTTCTAGCAACTGTTCTCGTTTGTTCAATGCTGCAAAAAACGCGATTTTCATCTGTGTAACATTGAATAGTTTTATTGCGCCTCGTTGAATCTCAGTTTGGCGCACTTGTATGATATTTTGTTGAAAACTATCAATTCTAGTTCCTACTGGGACTGAAGGAAGAACACTCGTTGATTTTGTCTTACGTTCTTCACAGACCGCATTTCACAGGTATTCGATAGAACAATTCAGTTTCTAATTACTAGTTGGCTGTAGGAAAATTAGAGGGATTTAAGAATACAGCTGTGGATTTGCCGTCTTTAATAAGAGGACTTCAACAAAACTTTCCATTCCTTCTCAATTTTATTCTTTCTGAACATGGAGCGAAATGCAGGTGGTAGTGAGCAAAGAGGGGTGTAGGAGGTAGAGGTACGAGAGAAGGTGCCTCCTTCCAGTGCTGGCGACAAAACGCTCTGACAATGGATCGTCCGGTTCAGGACCGTCAGGCCTGTCATCAGCTGGGTCAGGGCATGTGAATCTCAGTAATCGAACGGATCGCCAATCTGTTCTTCAGTGGTTTAATGCAACCTGCATCCAGACAGTCTTACCTCCTCGTCCTCCCAGTAACGGCCAATATTTCGTCATCAGCATGCATCAGCATCATCCAATCAGAAGCGAAGGCACCCAAATGTCAACTCGTGTACCCCACGTGGATAATCCATTTTCTGAAGGGACGCTTTGATGACAAAAATGCGGGTGGGGTCAGAAGGCATGTTAAAAAGATCAAGAGGCAAATGAGGATGATTTTGTCTTGCTCTGAGCCCAGTTACTGATGCCATCAGCAGGAGGAGAGGAAGCCGGTTCAATCGGCAAAAAATCCAGGAGGTCGGCAACGCCTTGTAGTGCCTCTTGCTGTAGCCGCAGCTCCTAGATGCAGAATGTCAGGACGACCAAGTCACCTGTGTTGATTGATGATGAATGACGACATTGCGGGATCCAACGATGGTATTGTCAGCAGAATTTGCTTTGTGAGCGCTTCATCCACAGGTCGAGGAGGAAGACGATGGGGTAGTGTCAGTTAGGGTCCCGCCTCAAAATGGGAGAGGGACGGGTGAGAAGTCCGCTGAGATGATATTCGCAGCACCACAAGATCAGCGGAAAAACCCTCCTCGCTTATCGCCGTCGGAAAAGGTCCAGACCCACTCTCAACCCTGGGCCTTTCTCGAGAAACCCCCTTGATTCCCAGCGGTCATACCCGCCTTTGGTAAAGCATCTTAGAGGCAAGATTTTGGGTTTTTAAAACCCCACCAACATGTTAGTAAATGTAGGAATGCATGAGTTGAAATGGGGCAAACTTGGGCCCAAAAAAGGGCCACACGACGCCGGGCTTCCAAACCCAAACTGTCACCCCCTCTTTTCCCGCCCCCTTTCCCTCCCACCACCAAGTTTCCTCAGTCCCCATTTTGAGTCATGATCAGGGATCACCCTCCGTTTTAGCCTCCACCGTCGCCCGAGACCCAGCACACCAAAAGACTCCCCTTCCCATTTCCTTCCCGTTTGACGACTGCACCCCTTTTCAGTGGCCGTCAAAACAGCCGCTTCTGTCTTCCATGTTTGGGGAGAAGAAAAAATTTAACCCCAAACCATCCAAACCCGACCCTGAATGCGGCTTTGCCAGGCTTTTGGCTTGGAAAATGTTGTTTTCCGTTGGGGGGAAAAGTGGGTTTGCCAATATGGCCCTTGCCCCCCCAAAAAAACCCAGATGCCGAGAGGCATTTTTTTGCCAGAAACCCCTATGCCCGGGCCCAGAAATGTACTAAAAATTTCAAGCGCGTTGTTGCATTGTGCCCGGAAAAGTCCATCTGACCCCCGACACATTGCTGTAAGCATCTTAGGGCAAGTTCTTGGGGGTTTTTTTTAACCCCCCCAAAATGTTAGTAATGTGGAATGCATGAGTTGAAATGGAGGCAAAAATTGGGCCAAAAAAGGCCCACCCGCCCCGGGGGTTTCCCAAAACCATTGTCACACCTCTGTCTCCGCCCCCTCCTCCCCCGCCCCCAAGTATCCCCAGCTGCCCCTGTCTCTCGGTCTGTCGGGTCAGCCCCCCTTAGCCCCCCACGTCGTCCCGAGTCCCCCCGCACTTCCGGAATCCTACCCTTCCTTCCACCAGTTTGACAAATGCCGCGAAAGGGGCCATTTTAACAGCCCCCCTTCTGTTTTCCTGTTTGGGGCAGAAAAAAAACATTTAACCCAAACCCCACCAAAGCCAAAGCCTGAATGTCGGCATTGCCGGGGTTTTCCCCCTTGGAAATGTTGCCTTTCCTCTGGTGGACACAGATGGGTTCTGACATCATGGCCCTTGCCTGCCCCAAACCAGATCCCGGCAGGCATTTTTTTTGAGAAACGGCCCGTCCCTCCCCTGGCCGCCACATGTTCTAAAATTTCAAGCGTTGTCTGCATCTGTGCCCGGAAAAGTCCATCTGAACCCCAAAACCAGGGGGATAGAAAACCGGAAAAGGCGCTATTCTCTGTACAGCTCATGGGTGAGCTGGGTGGATGTCTTGGGGGTGACGGTGGCTTCGGCTCGGCGCACGCTCTTAAAACCACAGGGTGGTGCAGGCTTCTTTCCCCCTGGTTTGGTGGATCAGTCCCCAGGAACCGGCCATTTGAAAAAAAATCTTTTTGGGACGCCCACAAAGGTCAGGAGCTGTGGAAGTCTGCACGGACCGGGTGGGGGTGACAGAATTTTTGGTCAGGCAAGGTGGTGTGCGTTAACGGTGAAATCTGGGGGCCCCCCCTTAAGATCGGTAGGTGGAGCACCCCTTGCGGGACATGTCATGACCTTGTCGCCCGGGAAAATTTTCTAAGCGCTCCCCGGGTTTGGATGCTGTGAGGAGGCTGAGGTCTGGTTCGCACTTCCGCCGTTGCCCTGCTTCATCCCCCCTGGCTGTGTTGCAAGTGCTGGGCCCTCCCCGTCAAGTTCTTTGTTGACGTGGCAACGTGGAATTCCCAAACCCACATGCCTGGATTTGGGGCAGCGGCAATGCCTTTCGCAGTGAAAAAGTGAACAGGGCCCTGACAAGCAGCGTGCGGCCCCTCAGGGTGTTGAGCCACGAGATGGGGAAGGTAAAAGAGCTTGCAATCCTTCCATTTTAAAGAAGCCACCAAAATGGTCAGTGGGACAATGCCTTGTAGCTGAGCTTTGGGGTGATTTTTAGTTCTGGAACATCGTTGGATATCTGAAAACATCGGGTCCCCCCAGCGATGAAGGGGGCGGAAAGTGCGGACCGGGGCCCTTTATGTCGAATCCAAAAGGCCCTGGAGGAAGCGGAGGGGGAGGGGAGGAGGGAAAGTTTTTTCTGGACACCGCCTTCCGCGCCCTCCCTTTGGAAAAAGGGTTTGGCGCGGAATTTGAGGCGGAGGGGGGAAGATGAGGAAGATCTTTGCTAGTGCCCCTTGACCCAGGGTTTGGGGAAAAAAAAGGCCCTCTCTCACATGAGTGTTTGGATGTTATTTCCCCAAAATGACCCTCACATTAAGGCCATCAAAATAAACAACATTTAAGGGGGGCCCACCCCCCTGGCCCCCGGGAAAAAAGCAAAACTCAGCATTTTTTTCCACCCACCAAATAGAGAGTAAAAATGCGGGAAAAATGGAGACCTTGCTGATTGATCAACGGAGACTCTTTTTTTCTTCACGTTTTAAAAAAAAGTAAAATTTGGAACAACTTTCACCTTACCAAAATTTTTCAAACCCCCCCCCACACACACAATTGGAGAAGAATGGGGGACCCTGAAATCTTTATTTCCCACCTCCCCCAAGATAAAATGCGGGCCCCCAATCCAACAACAGGGGGCCCAGTTAAGCCCTGGTGCACGATATCTGTTTTCCCCAAAAAACCCGTGTTTTTGGAGGGTTTTCCCGGGCCCCCAATTAACTTTGGTACCCAAAAATGGATGAATGGCCCGAGCTCGCTCGCCCCCCATAGGGGTGTTGTTGCCCAGCAGCCGCTTTAAATTGAGCGGCCCTTGAAACGTGGAGGAGTTTTTCAGACAAACGACCCGGCTTTCCACGTAATGTGGATGTTTGTCTTTCATAAGATGAATCAGGCTGGATCTTGATGATGTTGTGGCCCCAATTGCGGGTCCTGATTTTGTTGCCGGGTTTTTCAATTCCCCTTCAAACAGAAAAGGTTTTCCCCTTGAAAAAATGTTTTTTTAAAAAGATCATTTCTCTGCAATTTTTATTTTCGTTTTCAAAGATATTTGTGGTTTGGGGTGTGGGACTTAAAAGACACCAAGATTTCATGCAAAACCGTATTCCATTTTCACTTTATCTTTTGTTTTTTTTGCATTTTAATGGTTTTGAGGTCATGTTGCTGTGAGTTTCAGCTATAATTTGTTCCTTTGGAACAGAAATGTGGCTTTAAGTGGCATTTCTCCATCCCAAATTTTTTAACAGGGGGAGAAGTCATATTTTAATTTTTTGGGGTCTTTGGGGCTGGAATACACTATAAACATGGTCCCTTTTGGGAACAGAAATGTGGGTTTTAAGTGCATTTCTCCATCACAATTTTATTGTGGGTGGAAAATATTTTATAATTTTTTGGGGGCTGTTGTGTGAGATACAGTATAATCATGGTCCTTTGGGGAAAAGAAATGTGGTTTTAAGTGGGGGATTTTCCCTACAATTTTTAAAAGTGGTGGGAAAAATCATTTTTAAATTTTTTGGGTTATGTGTTTGAAATAAGCAAACTACAAGTCATATTCTAAAAAAATTTTTTTTCTAACGACATTTGTTGTCTCAATTGTCAAAGTGGCTCAAAGGTCTGTTTTGAATTTTTTGGGGGCATTTTGTGTGAAGCAGCTATAACCCGGTCCCTTTTTAAAAAATGGGTTTTTACAGACATTTTTTTTACATTGTCAAAAGTGGGTCAAAAGGGTCATGTTTTTAATTTTTGGGGGCTTTTTTTGTGAAATGCAGCTATACTAAAAGGGCCCATTGTAAAAAATGTGGTTTTAACAGCATTTGTTTTCACAATTGTCAAAAGTGGCTCAAAGGGGTGGGGCGTCAAAAACGGAAAAGAGGACACTGTTTAAAGGAACTTTGCAAAAATTTTGTTTTTGCAAAATCTTTAAAAAAAGTGCAATTCCTGTAGTGGCAACCCATTTAAAACAATTATAAAAAAAAGAAAAAAAAGACGGGTGGGATTCCTCCCTTTTTAAAAATTTGTTTTTAGAATTAAACTACTAAAAAAATTGATTACAAAATAGCTGATACAAATATTCCCCTTTATTTGTACAAGGGAGGTAAGGAAAAACTTGAACAAATGTGGTTACCCAGGACAGGTAAGTCAATGTCCGTTTAACTAAATGGTGGTTGAAAAATCATTTTTCCGGCACTTTTTAAATTTGTGGGTCTGCAGGTTTTGGGGTCTGCTGTGGCCCAGGACGTTTTGCCCAAAGTCCGTTCAATAAAATGGTGGTTGAAAGGGGTCCTTTTTCCCGGGACTTTTTAAATTTTTTGGGTCATGCATGTTTTTGGGCCTGCTGTGGCCCCGGACGTAAGCAATGTCGTTCAACTAAAAAAGGGGTTGAAAGACTCCCGTTTCCGGACTTTTTAATCGTGGGTAGACAGGTTTATTGGGTTCTGCGGTCCAGGACGGCTAGTCAAAGTCCAGTTTAAAAAAAGGTGGTTCGAAACTCCCTTTTTTAGGCCCTTTTTAATCGTGGGCCCCGACGGTTTAATGGTATATTGGGATAGTGCGAATCGAGCCAGTGCATTAAAATAAAAATCTCTTTAAAACTTTTTTTAAAAAATGGACATTGACCCTTTGTTGCGTATGTCCCATGTATAAAATCAGTTTAAAAACAAAATTAGCAAATGGTTGCGGCAATTGCTTTTTGAGTCCGTTCGGGCCGCTCCTGCATAGGAAGGTAGAGACGCCGGCAAACGGGGGAAATGAGTACCCGTGGACGTTTCGGGGGTAGCTCCCCCCCTTCTCAAAGCACATGTCATGGGGGTTTGGTCCAATATTTATACAATTAAAAAACAAAGAACAAAAACAAACAAACACAGCAGAGAATGGGTGTGTTTACGGGTGTTTAAACCCTATAAGGTTTTCTCCCAAAAATAAAACCAGGAAGAATAAAGTGAAGGTTCAGAAAAAAAACCCGTAGTTAAAGTTCTCATTTAACCCCTTTTGGTGCAAATTTTTCCAAGGGGGGAAATCCAATTTCCCTTCGTTTTAGTAATCTTAAGTTGTGGGTTTTGATTTTTACACACAAAACCCTTTTAAAAATTACACCATTTAATTGGAAATCCCGGTTTTTAGTAAGGAAAAATGTTGGCTACGTTGTTTGCATACTATTTTTTTTTCTACCTCTCCAACCTCGGATTGTATCTTTAGTTGTTATTGCTTTTAAATTTTAAATGGAGCGATGCTCATTGAGCCTAATTTTGACGATCTTGTTGTTTTCCAACGTTATTCCCCAACAAGGACTTTTAGCATATAGATACGAATGCTGTGCGGTATAAAACCCCTTTTAAATTTTTAAATGGCAACCTTTGTTGGATGGCAAAGGGAAATTCACCTTGATTTAGAAGCGGTTCTGGCCCTAAGCAAGAAAAGTGCGGTTTCGTTTTCAAAGCAGTTGATTTTTTTTAGGGGGGGGCTTGCTGTTTTAGATGGGGAAGTTAAAGTTGTTGCCAAATAGGTTTTCCCCCCTTTGGTATAATTAAGGGGGTGTTTAAATAAATTTGCCTTTTTTATCAAACCCCAAGTTTTTAATATTTTTGATTTTTTTACCTGTCTTAATATACCAAATGCCTTTTTTTTGTTTCCTGTATAAAACCGATTAAATTTTCTTATTTTTGTTTAGTTTGTTTATCGAAATTTCCCTTCTGGGGGGCTGCTCTTCCTTGCGATATGTTTAAGTCTTTTGTCATATTGATCTTTAAATTAGCAAGAATATTTTGGCACTATTTTGATATTTGTCTTCCGGCATATACGTGCCCCCTCATAAGTTGACCTTTAATTCCCTCTAAACGTTTGTGGTGTGTTGGTGGACCGAACAATAATGTTACGATCGACCCCTTTTAGAATAAAATTGAAGTTTTTAGGTCTCCTTTTTTTAAAACCAAAATTAGGTATGTTGTGAGTATTTTTTTTTATAGTGTAAATGGATAAGTGGTGGCGCTGTTTGTATGCGACGAACATCCAACTGTGCCTCAGACCTGTCCAAGTGAAGCGTCGTCGACATATCTAAACCAGCATTTAAATGTTTTCGGAAATGGGGCCAAAATACGAATTTATTTCAAAAATTCATGTGGGGTTTTGCTAACTGGAGCAACGGGGGAACCATAGGGCCCCCTGTTCTGGAGGTTAATTCCTTAAAATTTCGAAAAAATTTTTTTTGTAAAGGAAAATGTCCAAAATTGTAAAAGGGAAGCTTTTGAAAATTTAGTCAATCGTTTCTGGCAAACATTTCTGTACTGCTTGGCCTCATCCAGGGGGTTTTGGTTTAGGATTTGATGTAAAGGGTGCCCAAAAAAATCTTAGTGAAATTTCCCCAAAATTTAAAAATGTTGTATTTGGGGCCTTTCTTTTTTGGGGCG
Source organism: Phyllomedusa bahiana (assembly GCA_025379985.1). Classification (NCBI taxonomy): domain Eukaryota; kingdom Metazoa; phylum Chordata; class Amphibia; order Anura; family Hylidae; genus Phyllomedusa; species Phyllomedusa bahiana. Next base: position 11,419 of record JAODAL010015360.1, on the reverse strand, counting down.
AAAAAAAATTTTTGGGTTAAGGCCGGCCCCCCGGGCTAGGGGTGGGGGGTTGTTTTTTTTACTTGGGAGGTGGCCGTTGGTGGTTTTTTTAAAATTTTTTAACCTTTTTTGGGAATTCCCCCACGTTCTAGGGTTGTCGAGTTCCCGTGGGGGGTGCACCCCCTGGGTACTTCTGCCTTTTGGCCCCCTTGCAAATCGCAGTAGAATCCTGATAACGGAAGCCCCCCCCTTTTTTGCTTTTTTAATTGTAAAGGGGTTTTTTTCATCCTCAACTCCCGTAAAGATTTTTTCGTCTGAATGTTATGTTTGGCAGACTTTTTTGTCACTTTGCCACCTTGAGATATCTTGGTAACCCCTTGTGGAATTTTTTCTTAAAGAGGGCAATTGTTTTGGATCAAATTTACTTGTTTTTTAAGTTATTAGGCAGGGCCTTATAACCAATTCTATGGTTGGTTGTTCTGTGGAAAAAAAATTTTTAAAAGGGTGTTCGACAGAATTTTTTAAAACGAAAATTTAAATAAAAAAGTTCATTTTCATGTGGGGGACAAAATTCAACCCCTTTTTGTACCCCTAGTTTTTCGGGGGGTTTTTGTCTTGGATGAAATTTTCATAGCTGTATTGATTTTTCTTGGGCTCTGGTGGTTGCTTTTTTGGGGGGTATTTCTTGAAACTGTTTTCCCGTGTTGTTGATGGCCGTCTGCTGTACTTGCAATGGGGTCCCCTAAAAAATCCTTGTTCGATTGAAATTTTTAAATCCCAAATTTCGACCTGGTTCCTCTCCTGTGAACCACAAACCTCTGCTCCTGTGATGCCCCAGCTCCAACCTTCCTGCCCCTTTGTGTTTTTTAAAGTACGAAAAATTTTCTCCTTTCATTATCCAGGTATATACCGGCCTTGCTAGTTTTAGTACTTATCAAACTTCTTTAATTTATTTTTTAATGATGATTTCAATTATTTATTGGCCTTTTAAATCCCGGTGAATGGGTTTATTCTTGACACAGTTTTTTTTCCTCTTCCTCCACAATTTTAATCCCCCTTTTTATTTGTACGATCGCCATTTGCAAGGTTGAATGACGATACACAGTTCAATAGAATTTTCGATGTAAGGCTATCCACTTTCCTTTTATTATGTGTTATGTGTGTAGATCAAAACCCGTATCTGTAAGATTATAAAACGAGAGGCAATTGGGTTTCCGGGTTGGGGCTTTTGCACCAAAAGGGTTTTTAAAAGGATCTTAATCAGGGGTTTTTTTCTGAACCTTCACTTTTTTTGTTTCTGGGTTTTTATTTTGGTGAAAGATAAGGGTTTTAAAAACCCCGTAAACCCCACCAGTTCTTGGTTTTGTTTTTTTTGTGTCTTTGGTTTTAATGTGTTTTAAATTGGACCAACCCCAGTGGATTGATGTGCTTGGGGGAAGGGAGGAGTATCCCCGAAACGCCCACAAAGGAAACTCGTTTGCTGGGATTCCCGGGTTTACGCTTCCTATCCCCCGGGAAAGGGGCCCATAAAAGGACTTGAACGGAAGATTTGCCGCCTCTTTTGAAAGTATTGTTTTAAATTTAAAGGTTATACTTGGGGAAATACTGTAAACACGGGTAAATGCCCATTTTTTTAATAAGTATTAAAGAGATTGTTTTTTTAATTTGAATGGCTCGATTGATTTTTTAAAAGTGACTGAAGGGGGAGTGGAAAACCCCTATCTTAGAGCGGTGTTTGCTTGTTTTTAGCATTTACAAGAAGAAAGGTTAACCTTTTTACTTACTGGGGTTTTGAATGGGTATAGTCAATGTCCCCAGTTCAACTAAAAATGGTGGTTAAAAGACCCCTTTTTCCCGGAATTTTTTTAATTCTGTGGGTTTGCGGTTTAAAAGGGTCAGGCTGCGGTCCAGTACAGATATAGTAAATGTCCAGTTAAACTAAAATGGGGGGAAATTTAGCCCTTCCTTTTTCCGGCTTTTTTTTAAATTGGGGGGGTCAGATGGGTTTTTAAGGGGCCCTGTTTGCTTTCCCAGGACGGGGGAAGTCAAGTCCAGTTCAAGAAAAAATGTGGTTAAAAAATTTTAAAAATCCCTTTGGCATTTTTTAAAATTTGTGGGTCATGCGGGTTTTAAGGGTAAAGGTGTGGTAAAGACGGGATAGTAAATTGGTCGTGATTTTTTTTTGTGGCTTTTAAAACCTAAGTTTTGTTCCCCTAAGAGTGAAAGAAATCCATTTGATTTTGGGATGTTAATTAAAGCTTCTCCAGCCCTGTTTGGGGTTTATGGTTAAAGGTGTTGTTCCTCTCCATAGATTTTAATGGTCATCGGGGGTTAATCTATTTTTTGTTATCGGAAATTGTCTTGATAATTGCCGTTATCAAATATGACCGATGACGATGGGTAAAGTAATCGCTCATCCCAAACCTGTGTTCGGGTTGAAAGGGAGGAATTCCTTTTGTTTTTCCCCAAAGTGTCATTTCCCTTTTGAAATTGTGTTTTGTTCATCAAAAGCTCCTGGCCTGATTGGGTTCTGCTATTCATTTACTTAACCCTTGAGGGGCTATAGTCAATTTGTGGGCCCATCAGGCTCCTGCCCAACCTGGCTGTTTTTTATCTGCTTTTTTTTTCCCACCTGTGTTTTTCCCTGCTGTATTCCTGCCATTGCACCTGTCCAGTTTCCTGCTGTATTCCTGTTGATGCGTCCATTTACTCCTGCTGTTCCTGTTGCTTTATCTGTCTGCTACCACTTGGGACCTGAAGTCTTCATACAGCTATTAAGTGCCAACATCGCTCCCAGTGTCTGATGTTCCTGTCCTGTACCTCGGCTGTCACCATGTGTAGCCACGTCAGGGGTAGCGACCTGGGGGTTCCTCGCAGCAAAGTCTGTCTGGCTTTGCGGCGGGCTCTGGTGAAAACCGGGGGTGCAAAAGACTCCGCTCTCTGGCATGGGTCTAATCTATACCATCTTCCCCACACTGATCACAGTGGATCCACAACCGCTTACCAACAATCGACGTTCCATGCCTACTGACACTGCCGGATCATTACAGTGCTAAAATGCCCAATATATTGCTGCATTTTATGACAGTCCCCCCATGACTTTCAGGTTATTAACCTCAAATGTGCATCTGTAATGCATCTTCATTATCAATAAGGTATGTTTGTCTAGGTTCAAACCACATTTTTTTTATTCTATCACCATGGATTGTACGGTAGAAAAGTTGTTGTTCAACAGGACAGTCTTTTGTATGACATTTGTTTGTCCTGTTGAAAAAAGATTCCGATGAAAGCAATTGAAATGGAGCCAAATAGATGCTTTTAAGGATGATAAAAGTCCCAATGTAATCCTATGGATCTATTAAGGGATCTGTTATAAAAAAAGGAAAATCAAATGGTTGTTTGATAAAGGAAAACCAAATATGATGTGAACCTAGAATTACTATGCATTGGGTTCTTTTTCAAAATTTAAATTGAACCAGCTTATTATGCAGTTTAAATAAATGTCTGTACAGTTTCGTCCTTACATCCATCTGTTTTGAATATGCCAAATTTTATACATTTTTATCAGAGAAAAAAATAAGTAGCTACCGAACTGCTAACATAACATTTTATATAAGTGGAATGTTCAAGAAACAGTAAAATACACAAGTTAAAATCTTCCAGCAATATCTTCCATATTGAAAAGTATCTGCAATGTTCTACAAAGCTCATATTGCAATCAAAACTTGTGAGATATGTAAATGTGTGTCCCAGGAGATCAGCCATTCCTCCACTAGTCCTTACCCCCTTTTACAATAGAAGTCAAAGATTAAGTCCCATCCTTTTTAATAAACCGCACCCACAAACATCTATAAATGAAAACAATGAAAACAATCAGGAGGAAATGAGCTCCTACAATCTTGAAGAGATGTATTGCAGTATTAAAAATATATATATTTTTTAAATCAACATATATGGCATCCTGCACATCTAAAAATCTGTATCTAAAAAGGGGCATGGAGGTCTTCTTTGACGTAAATGGAGTCTTATAAAACATTTGTACTTTACTATGTTGCAGTTTTTATGTGCCAAATCCACACAGAAAATCGGCAAACAATCTTTTAAAAACATGGCCTTACTGTTTCAACTTGTATCATTATGCTCTTAACATTCAGGCACAGTCAAAAAAAAGTATGTTGTATATATTTTGATTTTTATTTTATTTTTTTTAAAGTATTTTATTACTTATTATATTGCTATACATTGTATTGTAGCTCTGGAAAGCATACATGTAATTATGTTTCCATGCACGTTTTGCCCCAAATATGAGAGAACAGCTGAAATTGTTCTATAAAAGAAGTTTTTGCTTTTTCTTTTAAAAAAAAAAACTAGCTGTTGATACTGTATGTTTAGTGTCATGCTGAGGGCTGAATAGGAAAACTGATAGCTGTAGAGAGCCTGGCTTTTCAGCTGCTATATTCCACTCATGGCAAAGCAGTGAGTGCATATGTCTTTAATTGGAAATGGGTTTTAATGGTTTGGGGAAAAAATTGAATGCCACATGTAATTTCAGCTTCAGCCCCGTCATGACACAAACAAATGTCCAAAGTATTTACTATCTTTTCATGCTTAGTTAATGGATTAGGCCCTGCAGTTTACAAATGCCATGTTAATAAACACTACAATTTAGGACAAGTCAGAGCTGTGCACTGATCAATACTAAGGTTTGTTGTGCAAGTGTAGCATGGAGAATACTTGTTCCAAGTCAAAATGCAAGGTTAATTCAACCAAGCAAATTGCTTAACTATTTCAAATGTGATTTGCTTCTGCTATTAGACAACAGTATAAGGCTTCCTTCACTCGTGTATAAGGTTCCTTCCATGGCATCTATCAAGCATTTTTTCTGTGCTTGTAAGTCTATAGAAAATGAATGTCTGGAAAGGAGCGGAAAAGGTTGCAGCAATACCTGTACGAGAATTATCATGTTTTAGGAAAAGTTGCCATGTGGAAAAATGCTACATAAAACGCAACACACATGCACACATGACTTTTTTGGTGCCAAAAAAAATAAATAATGGATTAGTATATGAGGGAATAACGCAATGCTCAAAGTGCCATGAATAACAAATGCCACACTCAACAAGCTGCATTTTGGAAAAAAAAAAAACTGTCTTCTCTTCTATCTAACAAGAAATGCATCAGTGAAAAATGCTATTAAGTTTAAAAGCAACATCTGTAATGTGTTTTATATGTGTCTATTGACTTCCAGTTAACATATGACCACTGCAGTTTTTGGCAAAAAAAAAAAAAGCTTCAAATTACGTCTATGCTTTTAGTAGTATTTTTACAGGTACTTTTTGCAAGAACCTTCCAAACAACTACATACTAAAAATACAATATAAAACATGCCTAGAAAAAAAATTTCTTTATGTAGTATGTTTAAAGTAAACAGAGCCAGAGAAGCTGAGCTTTGGAACATATAGGTCTATATGACATGGAACAGTATTTCTGAGCAAGTAGCAAAGAAAAAAATGAAACAGCAAGTGAAAGTTCTGCTGGTCTTAAACCCCAATAAAGTGAATAACAGTCTTGCTCGGTACCACATGCTGATACAGGACAAAGATGCCTAAACATGTTCATGGAAAGTGAGCAAGACTTCCACTATGGCTTGAAGGGGTCGTCTCGCCATTCAGTATCACAGATTCACCAGCAGCTTTACACTCACATTTTCTGGTCAAGCTTTGGATATATCTAAAGCAGTGACTGGCACATCATCTCTGTATTTCCTAGCTACTCCTGTTACACTGACATGACTACAGGAGATTCATAAAGTGTACTTTATACGACTACAGAGCTAAAGGGGTTGTATGACCACACTGTTTCAAAGAGCCAAAAGCAGCTTACATTTATGCATTCTGTCTCTTCCTGGTTAGACTGTGGGTACTTCTATGGCAGTGAAATTAAGCACTCTTAGTCTGCTCCATATTCAAAGTTGTCTGTAAATTATGCGTGACTGGTGCAGGAAATGTTTACCTAAAGTCCAGAGACTCTTCAGAGCTAAAGTAAACAAAAATACTCTCCTTTGTTTGTAAGATAAGATAACACTCAATCTCTTGCTGGTGGCAGTTCTGTGTGTTGACCTGTGTGATGACATCACTCCCTGCTATCATATAACACAAACAACAGGGCAGAGCAGGTTGGTAATCTAGAGAAACCTGAGTGCCCTCATATTTGATAAAATCACTTTTATCTCCTCAACAAAGAAAAATAAACAAAGCATTATATTTGAAAAATGTCTTCACTTACTGCTTCCTACATGTTAAAAGCTAATTTTTGCAGTGAGACAATCCCTTTAAATAAACAAAGTCCATTGCTAGAGATAAGGCCCTACCCTACAAAGAGTCAGTTCTAATCATGGATGGCTGACAGCATCTTAGGAGCAATTAGATAAGAGTGAGCAGGAAAAAAAGCTTGGTCAGTTACCATCAGTATATCGTAGTGTGCTCTATTAGGGCGGGTGGTCATGTATGAAGGAATGGGCGGAGTAGAAGGAATTGCGAGTCTCATTTTCAGTGTTATGCGCGGGGTACTTATGTTTGAAAGTGGTTTTTGTGCGTTCATAAATGGTGGGTAAAGGTCGACGAGCTGCCTGTATTAGGTGCATACTGAAACCCTTAGGCGCAAAGTCAATGATGTTATAACATGTATTTCAGGTTTATAGAATGGTTGGAAATAATAGTATATAATCACTTAGTTAGCAAGTCAGTGAATAGAACGTTGGCACTGATCCTGCTTGAAGACAACAGGTCCCAGCAATACCTGTGCTGTGCTGGCTATTGCTGTATGTAGTTAAATGGGTAAGTGCTGAAAAAATTGAATTTCTAAGTTTTATGTAGTAAAAATTTTAAAATTATAAAGATCTGAACAACATAATCAGTGGGTTATTTATGTAATTTTGTTAGGATTCTATGAATTTTAATTTACCATTTTCGTGGTGATAGTGCTTATATTTTGGAGACATTATATATGTTCTTTATTATGTTTATTGATATCTCCAATTAGGTCATTACTTTTTATAAGTTTAAGTTTTTACTGGGCTTGTTAATTATACTAATACTTTTTATTAATGTATCTGGGTAAGTTGAGTAAATATTGGGAATTTTTGCCTTAGAAAATCTAGCTCCACTTTGACTCAGGCTCAGGCAGACCAAATTGAAATAGGTTTGCCTGTCAGAGCAGTAATGCGCCTAGTTTTGCCGAACCACATTCACATATATATCTAATCTTACGAATGTGGTGCGACACGCACCCAGAACGCCCCCTCATGTTGAAAGTGTCGAGACTTACGAACAATGCGCCTAACACATTTATTGGGTGCATTAGACATCGTAGCGGGCTCGGTTAGGTGCATTGTATGCCAGAAAAAGGGTGAAAAACTGTTTCAGACATGTTGCCCTAAGGCTATGTTCACACGACTTAAAATGGGACGTATCTCACCCCGTATTTCACGCCGTGCTGCAAGAAAAACGGGGCAAGATACGTCCCAGTCATTACGGTAATCCACAGTTCTCATAACCAATCAAAGCGCTCCTTTCATTTCATATAGTGCTCTGGAAAAATGAGTTGGGGTACTCTGATTGGTTGCTATCGCCAACAAAGTGAATTTTAGACCTAGACAGTTTTCATACATGTGGCCCACAGTGCACAATAAATTGTTCAACAGCAAAGAGGCAAAAACAAGCGGTTACTTAGGAAAAATATTTTGTAACATGTTCTTCCTTTTTCATAATGTTTAGATAATAGTAAAAAAAAGATAAATTAATAAACATCTGATACCCATTGTAAAATAAAATGTATTTATAAACAGCTTTCCTTGAGCATGGAAATTACTCAGTAAGGTCCTGTTAAACTATCAAAGGTATGTCAATCAAGGTGGTCAAGTCTGGATAATTAGCATGTCAGGGTAGTGCTTGGAATTCTTGATTATGCTCTTCCAGCCAATGATGGACATTTCTAGCCATGTGACATTGTCTTGCTGGAGGATCCTATCCGCTCAAAAAGACTGGAAGGGCAAGCAGTAGGTATGGGTGCATGTGATCTGCAAGGATGGATTTATATCCAAATCAGGGCCTTCAACAATGATAAAAGGGCACAGAGAATGCCACATAAGAATTCCCTATACCATAATACTGGCACTACCACAGCTTCTTCCAGCAATGGTTATAGGGTGTTTGTTCTCTGATGTTTCTTCCCATTCATTAGATGAAGCAGAAGACAATACTACTCAATTAAGGCTACTCAGTTATTTTAGCAATCAACAGAGACTAACTGGCCGTGTGATCTGTGACATTTTAAAGGAAACGTTCTTGTAGTAAGAATTGTCTGAAGAGCAGAACTTATTTAAAGAATCTTAGTCTCCTTAAATTTACTTTTTGTTGCACGACAGAAGCACGTTTACAAGTAGTAATCGCTTTATCACAGGATGAAATGGTAATGACAATAACCAGCTGCAGTTCTTGTCAGGTAAATTTATCTGGAAAAGAAGAGGGAGCTTTTTTTTTCCCTCACATGTTATTCCCAATGAATGGTGTGCTGATGTGTTAGTGTGCCAGCAAGTGGACAGGTGCACAACCATTGCTCTTATGCTGTTTGCACACTCTGTGATCTTGCTCTTCCAGACTGAGCTTTTAGTCATTTGGACAGCCTAAATTTCATAAGCAGTGATGATATATACTCCAAGGGAGACATGTATGATCGGGGTTTCCACCCTTTTCTGGCAGAAAAAAGGGCCAAAGTGAGCCGGCTACAATGTCTAATGCGCCTAATGAATGTGTTAAGCGCATTGTTCATAAGACTTGACACTTTTTAATGCACCAAACATGAAGGGGGGTTCGGGGGGCATGGCGCACCACATTCGTAATATTAGACACATATATGAATGTGGTTCGGCCAAACTAGGTGCATTACTACTGTAACAGGCAGACATATTTCAATGTGGTCTGTCTGAGTCTGAGGAGTTGAAGTGGAGCTAGATTTGCTGTTAGGGAAAAAAATGTCCAACTGTCATGATCGTGCCCGACAGACCCTCAGCTGTGTGTTCTAATCACCAGCCACGGCGGGTGCGACATAAAATGGGGTTTATGACATAATGCTTTCACTAATGTGAACTTGGTTTTATTCTCTGCATTCACTAATTGATTCTGGGCAAATGCCTTGGCCAGGAATCATCCAGCACTCCACTAGTTAACCTGGTTTCTTGCTGATCTTGTTTCATTGAAAGTCCTTTATTCCAATCTGGTCCTGTGTTCCATCCACCTATCACCTCCGTTCTGTTTTCTCATGTTCCCTATATAAGGAGTCCTCTACCTACCATCCTTGCCTGCTATAGAGGTCTTTTGCCTGTAGCTAGCGTTCCTTCATGTTATCCTTTCTGTTATCTGACCATGTTGTGCTTCTTACTATTCTTTCTCTCAGTGATTCTGTACTTATGCACCCGACCGCTATTGACCTTTTGCTTGGACTGTTTACCCCTTCGCCTTGCGTTTTTGTACTTCACTGTCCATTCTGTTACTGACTTGGACCGCCTGACTACGTTTACTTGTTTTGTGTTTGTTTGTCCTTTTCTGTCCTGCACTTTGCTCAGTGCAGTCACTAGTCTTCTGGTTGGGGCTGGCCTATTAAGGAATCGGGTTCCCCAAAAGGCAGGGACAGAGGCTGGGACCAGTGTCAGGGCCTCACTTGTCTGTGTCTTTGTGTGTTTCCCTGACCGGTCCCTGACACCAACATTTCTCAACTCACACCAATACAATAATAAAAAGTAATTTATGATAATTATCAAACTATATGAAATTAAATTATTTAAATTTAATAAAAAATGTTATCATATAAAATTAATATAAAACTATATAATATCCCAAAAAAATAAAAATATTATAAAATGTATTTAAAATTATACATTATAAATTATACATAATTTTACATTAAATAACCCACTGATGATGATGTTCAGATTTTTCAATTTTTACTACATTAAATTAGAAATTTATTTTTGCTTCTCTCACCCTTTATTTGCAGCTTATCTATAGCCTTTATACATGTTTAGCACATTACTGATGTGCCTAAGTTCCATAATGTGCCAAACACACAGGCGAGGCGCAATGAACTTTAGACACCATTTATGAAGGCACTAAAACCACTTTCATGCATTCAGGTGCATTTAACACAGAAAAATAGATGCAAAAATGCACTTTGATCCGCCTATTTCCATATATGTCTCTCCAAGTGTCACTACTTTAGATATATGTAAAATTAAAAAATTTTAATGTATTGCCCTGCTTAATGGAATAATCCAAAAAACAAAACAAAACATTGATAGTTGGTTTCCAGTCAATGTATACAATTTACCATAAACTAATTACCAATTTTACCAACTATCCCCCCCAAACTTATGTTAATGTTATATTACATTGAAATTTAACTTTTATCCTCAAAACCATTAAAATAAGATTTTAAAACTACAAGCAAAGAAAGTTTGTCCTGAGTACTCAAGATTTTCCAATACACTCGGTGATTAATAATCCCAGTATTTACTGCTGATAGTTGCTCAGATTCTTCTTATTGATGATCGAAACTGGTATCTGGTAAAACTCAATAACACTAACCCCCAAACATGTTTCACAGGCTAATGTGTGTTGTATGAAATATTTTGTTAACCCTCTTAATGGAGGACATAATTACCATGAATAATTTTGATGTTTTTATTTATTTTTTTCTAATAGAAACCAATTATGTAAAAATATGGAGCAGTTAACTGAATGTTGTGTGAATCATCTTCCACAATTTCATACATTTGGTTATGCTGCTGTGTAAGACAGCTGGATTTTTTGGGATAGTAGAATTTTTTTCAAATTTTAGTCTTCACTGTTTATTACTTTTTTTGTTTGATGCTTGTTAGATGTGTTTTCAGTGCTTGTAAGTTCAAAACAAGGACAAAATAGTTTATTTTACAATAAGGATATTCTGCAGTTAAGGACATCAACTTAATCAAGGTGTCTTGCTCTTGGGTACTATACTGCAGGGATCCCATTTTAAGTCTTGAAAATGTGCTTAACTACATCACTGAACAATCATTTTCATTGTTCATTCTGTCAGGTAGTCAGAGGTACAAGTTCAGTTCATTTGTTAGGCCACTTACAGACTATACACAAAGGAAACACATAGACATGATATGCATGCCACTCTTTGCAAAGCTTTACATCATCTATTTCCAGCTCAAAAAGAGAGAATACCTTGACTTGCTATTTGAACACTTTCTGAAGCTAAATCAATTCTATTTAGTAAGTATATTGATTTCCATCATAATTTTTATTTTCAGCCTTGCTGCATAGGTTATTGTAGGTAACAACACCAGAAATAGCAATCATTTAATCTGGAAGATATTGCAAAGATTTTCCAACTGAAC